>OX424573.1:161316671-161502172 GCA_949152435.1 Gastracanthus pulcherrimus | reverse complement strand
AATCATGTACTTGAAGTTTCGAACGTCAGAATCAGACGAAAATGATGAAAAATTTTTTTTTGATTAAGTATTTTATTCTGATAGATACATGCGAAATATGAACTAAAACGGCTTTAAAAAAATTTCTAACCCCTAATTCGACCCGAAATCCCTTGAAACAGGGGTTGGAAGGTGGTAAACATAGGTAAAAAAATTATAACTTGGCCTAATAAAAGTCTTACGGTTTTCTACTTTACACATATCCTCATTACGATAGAATACACTTATGAAAAAAATGTCAACCCTTAACTCGTCCCGGAAGCCCTTCAAATAGGGGTTGGAAGTGGGTGAATATAGGTAAAAAAATTCTAACTTGGCCTAATAAAAGTCTTACGGTTTTTTACTTCATACATACCCTCATTGTAATAGAATACAATTACAAAAAAAATTACAACCCTTAACTCGTCCCGGAAGCCCTTCAAATAGCGGTCGCAATGGGGGTAAATATAGATATAACATTCTAACTTGGCCTAATAAAAGTTTTACGGTTTTCTACTTCGTACATACCCTCATTGTAATAGAATACACTTATAATAAAAGTTTTAAACCCTAACTCGTCCCGGAAGCCTTTCAAATAGGGGTTGGAAGGTGGTAAACATAGGTAAAAAAATTCTAACTTGGCCTAATAAAAGTCTTACGGTTTTCTACTTTACACATATCCTCATTACGATAGAATACACTTATGAAAAAAATGTCAACCCTTAACTCGTCCCGGAAGCCCTTCAAATAGGGGTTGGAAGTGGGTGAATATAGGTAAAAAAATTCTAACTTGGCCTAATAAAAGTCTTACGGTTTTTTACTTCATACATACCCTCATTGTAATAGAATACAATTACAAAAAAAATTACAACCCTTAACTCGTCCCGGAAGCCCTTCAAATAGCGGTCGCAATGGGGGTAAATATAGATATAACATTCTAACTTGGCCTAATAAAAGTTTTACGGTTTTCTACTTCGTACATACCCTCATTGTAATATAATACACTTATAATAAAAGTTTTAAACCCTAACTCGTCCCGGAAGCCTTTCAAATAGGGGTTGGAAGTGGGTGAATATAGGTAAAAAAATTCTAACTTGGCCTAATAAAAGTCTTACGGTTTTCTACTTCATACATACCCTAATTAGCATAGAATACACTTACAAAAAAAATTACAACCCTTAACTCGTCCCGGAAGCCCTTCAAATAGGGGTTGGAAGTGGGTGAATATAGGTAAAAAAATTCTAATTTTGCCTAATAAAAGTCTTACGGTTTTTTACTTCATACATACCCTCATTGGGATAGAATACACTTACAAAAAAAATTACAACCCTTAACTCGTCCCGGAAGCCCTTCAAATAGCGGTCGCAATGGGGGTAAATATAGATATAACATTCTAACTTGGCCTAATAAAAGTTTTACGGTTTTCTACTTCGTACATACCCTCATTGTAATAGAATACACTTATAATAAAAATTTTAAACCCTAACTCGTCCCGGAAGCCTTTCAAATAGGGGTTGGAAGTGGGTGAAAATAGGTAAAAAAATTCTAACTTGGCCTAATAAAAGTCTTACGGTTTTTTACTTCATACATACCCTCATTGGGATAGAATACACTTACAAAAAAAATTACAACCCTTAACTCGTCCCGGAAGCCCTTCAAATAGGGGTCGCAATGGGGGTAAATATAGATAAAACATTCTAACTTGGCCTAATAAAAGTTTTACGGTTTTCTACTTCGTACATACCCTCATTGTAATAGAATACACTTATAATAAAAATTTTAAACCCTAACTCGTCCCGGAAGCCCTTCAAATAGGGGTTGGAAGTGGGTGAATATAGGTAAAAAAATTCTAACTTGGCCTAATAAAAGTCTTACGGTTTTTTACTTCATACATACCCTCATTGTAATAGAATACAATTACAAAAAAAATTACAACCCTTAACTCGTCCCGGAAGCCCTTCAAATAGCGGTCGCAATGGGGGTAAATATAGATATAACATTCTAACTTGGCCTAATAAAAGTTTTACGGTTTTCTACTTCGTACATACCCTCATTGTAATAGAATACACTTATAATAAAAGTTTTAAACCCTAACTCGTCCCGGAAGCCTTTCAAATAGGGGTTGGAAGTGGGTGAATATAGGTAAAAAAATTCTAACTTGGCCTAATAAAAGTCTTACGGTTTTCTACTTCATACATACCCTAATTAGCATAGAATACACTTACAAAAAAAATTACAACCCTTAACTCGTCCCGGAAGCCCTTCAAATAGGGGTTGGAAGTGGGTGAATATAGGTAAAAAAATTCTAATTTTGCCTAATAAAAGTCTTACGGTTTTTTACTTCATACATACCCTCATTGGGATAGAATACACTTACAAAAAAAATTACAACCCTTAACTCGTCCCGGAAGCCCTTCAAATAGCGGTCGCAATGGGGGTAAATATAGATATAACATTCTAACTTGGCCTAATAAAAGTTTTACGGTTTTCTACTTCGTACATACCCTCATTGTAATAGAATACACTTATAATAAAAATTTTAAACCCTAACTCGTCCCGGAAGCCTTTCAAATAGGGGTTGGAAGTGGGTGAAAATAGGTAAAAAAATTCTAACTTGGCCTAATAAAAGTCTTACGGTTTTTTACTTCATACATACCCTCATTGGGATAGAATACACTTACAAAAAAAATTACAACCCTTAACTCGTCCCGGAAGCCCTTCAAATAGGGGTCGCAATGGGGGTAAATATAGATAAAACATTCTAACTTGGCCTAATAAAAGTTTTACGGTTTTCTACTTCGTACATACCCTCATTGTAATAGAATACACTTATAATAAAAATTTTAAACCCTAACTCGTCCCGGAAGCCCTTCAAATAGGGGTTGGAAGTGGGTGAATATAGGTAAAAAAATTCTAACTTGGCCTAATAAAAGTCTTACGGTTTTTTACTTCATACATACCCTCATTGTAATAGAATACAATTACAAAAAAAATTACAACCCTTAACTCGTCCCGGAAGCCCTTCAAATAGGCGTCGCAATGGGGGTAAATATAGATAAAACATTCTAACTTGGCCTAATAAAAGTTTTACGGTTTTCTACTTCGTACATACCCTCAATGTAATAGAATACACTTATAATAAAAATTTTAAACCCTAACTCGTCCCGGAAGCCTTTCAAATAGGGGTTGGAAGGTGGTAATCATAGGTAAAAAAATTCTAACTTGGCCTAATAAAAGTCTTACGGTTTTCTACTTTACACATATCCTCATTACGATAGAATACACTTATGAAAAAAATGTCAACCCTTAACTCGTCCCGGAAGCCCTTCAAATAGGGGTTGGAAGTGGGTGAATATAGGTAAAAAAATTCTAACTTGGCCTAATAAAAGTCTTACGGTTTTTTACTTCATACATACCCTCATTGTAATAGAATACAATTACAAAAAAAATTACAACCCTTAACTCGTCCCGGAAGCCCTTCAAATAGCGGTCGCAATGGGGGTAAATATAGATATAACATTCTAACTTGGCCTAATAAAAGTTTTACGGTTTTCTACTTCGTACATACCCTCATTGTAATAGAATACACTTATAATAAAAGTTTTAAACCCTAACTCGTCCCGGAAGCCTTTCAAATAGGGGTTGGAAGTGGGTGAATATAGGTAAAAAAATTCTAACTTGGCCTAATAAAAGTCTTACGGTTTTCTACTTCATACATACCCTAATTAGCATAGAATACACTTACAAAAAAAATTACAACCCTTAACTCGTCCCGGAAGCCCTTCAAATAGGGGTTGGAAGTGGGTGAATATAGGTAAAAAAATTCTAATTTTGCCTAATAAAAGTCTTACGGTTTTTTACTTCATACATACCCTCATTGGGATAGAATACACTTACAAAAAAAATTACAACCCTTAACTCGTCCCGGAAGCCCTTCAAATAGCGGTCGCAATGGGGGTAAATATAGATATAACATTCTAACTTGGCCTAATAAAAGTTTTACGGTTTTCTACTTCGTACATACCCTCATTGTAATAGAATACACTTATAATAAAAATTTTAAACCCTAACTCGTCCCGGAAGCCTTTCAAATAGGGGTTGGAAGTGGGTGAAAATAGGTAAAAAAATTCTAACTTGGCCTAATAAAAGTCTTACGGTTTTTTACTTCATACATACCGTCATTGGGATAGAATACACTTACAAAAAAAATTACAACCCTTAACTCGTCCCGGAAGCCCTTCAAATAGGGGTCGCAATGGGGGTAAATATAGATAAAACATTCTAACTTGGCCTAATAAAAGTTTTACGGTTTTCTACTTTACACATATCCTCATTACGATAGAATACACTTATGAAAAAAACGTCAACCCATAACTCGTCCCGGAAGCCCTTCAAATAGGGGTTGGAAGTGGGTGAATATAGGTAAAAAAAATTCTAACTTGGTCTAATAAAAGTTTTACGGTTTTATACTTCGTGCATACCCTCACTGTAATAGAATACACTTACAAAAAAAAATTACAACCCTTAACTCGTCCCGGAAGCCCTTCAAATAGCGGTCGCAATGGGGGTAAATATAGATATAACATTCTAACTTGGCCTAATGAAAGTTTTACGGTTTTCTACTTTACACATATCCTCATTACGATAGAATACACTTATGAAAAAAACCTCAACCCATAACTCGTCCCGGAAGCCCTTCAAATAGGGGTTGGAAGTGGGTGAATATAGGTAAAAAAATTCTAACTTGGCCTAATAAAAGTCTTACGGTTTTCTACTTTACACATATCCTCATTACGATAGAATACACTTATGAAAAAAACGTCAACCCATAACTCGTCCCGGAAGCCCTTCAAATAGGGGTTGGAAGTGGGTGAATATAGGTAAAAAAATTCTAACTTGGCCTAATAAAACTCTTACGGTTTTTTACTTCATATATACCCTCATTGGGATAGAATACACTTACAAAAAAAAATTACAACCCTTAACTCGTCCCGGAAGCCCTTAAAATAGCGGTCGCAATGGGGGTAAATATAGATATAACATTCTAACTTGGCCTAATAAAAGTTTTACGGTTTTCTACTTTACACATATCCTCATTATGATAGAATACACTTATGAAAAAAACGTCAACCCATAACTCGTCCCGGAAGCCCTTCAAATAGGGGTTGGAAGTGGGTGAATATAGGTAAAAAAATTCTAACTTGGCCTAATAAAAGTCTTACGGTTTTCTACTTTACACATACCCCCATTGTAATAGAATACACTTATAATAAAAATTTTAAACCCTAACTCGTCCCGGAAGCCTTTCAAATAGGGGTTGGAAGGTGGTAATCATAGGTAAAAAAATTCTAACTTGGCCTAATAAAAGTTTTACGGTTTTCTACTTTACACATATCCTCATTACGATAGAATACACTTATGAAAAAAACGTCAACCCTTAACTCGTCCCGGAAGCCCTTCAAATAGGGGTTGGAAGTGGGTGAATATAGGTAAAAAAATTCTAACTTGGCCTAATAAAAGTCTTACGGTTTTTTACTTCATACATACCCTCATTGTAATAGAATACAATTACAAAAAAAATTACAACCCTTAACTCGTCCCGGAAGCCCTTCAAATAGGCGTCGCAATGGGGGTAAATATAGATAAAACATTCTAACTTGGCCTAATAAAAGTTTTACGGTTTTCTACTTCGTACATACCCTCAATGTAATAGAATACACTTATAATAAAAATTTTAAACCCTAACTCGTCCCGGAAGCCTTTCAAATAGGGGTTGGAAGGTGGTAATCATAGGTAAAAAAATTCTAACTTGGCCTAATAAAAGTCTTACGGTTTTCTACTTTACACATATCCTCATTACGATAGAATACACTTATGAAAAAAATGTCAACCCTTAACTCGTCCCGGAAGCCCTTCAAATAGGGGTTGGAAGTGGGTGAATATAGGTAAAAAAATTCTAACTTGGCCTAATAAAAGTCTTACGGTTTTTTACTTCATACATACCCTCATTGTAATAGAATACAATTACAAAAAAAATTACAACCCTTAACTCGTCCCGGAAGCCCTTCAAATAGCGGTCGCAATGGGGGTAAATATAGATATAACATTCTAACTTGGCCTAATAAAAGTTTTACGGTTTTCTACTTCGTACATACCCTCATTGTAATAGAATACACTTATAATAAAAGTTTTAAACCCTAACTCGTCCCGGAAGCCTTTCAAATAGGGGTTGGAAGTGGGTGAATATAGGTAAAAAAATTCTAACTTGGCCTAATAAAAGTCTTACGGTTTTCTACTTCATACATACCCTAATTAGCATAGAATACACTTACAAAAAAAATTACAACCCTTAACTCGTCCCGGAAGCCCTTCAAATAGGGGTTGGAAGTGGGTGAATATAGGTAAAAAAATTCTAATTTTGCCTAATAAAAGTCTTACGGTTTTTTACTTCATACATACCCTCATTGGGATAGAATACACTTACAAAAAAAATTACAACCCTTAACTCGTCCCGGAAGCCCTTCAAATAGCGGTCGCAATGGGGGTAAATATAGATATAACATTCTAACTTGGCCTAATAAAAGTTTTACGGTTTTCTACTTCGTACATACCCTCATTGTAATAGAATACACTTATAATAAAAATTTTAAACCCTAACTCGTCCCGGAAGCCTTTCAAATAGGGGTTGGAAGTGGGTGAAAATAGGTAAAAAAATTCTAACTTGGCCTAATAAAAGTCTTACGGTTTTTTACTTCATACATACCGTCATTGGGATAGAATACACTTACAAAAAAAATTACAACCCTTAACTCGTCCCGGAAGCCCTTCAAATAGGGGTCGCAATGGGGGTAAATATAGATAAAACATTCTAACTTGGCCTAATAAAAGTTTTACGGTTTTCTACTTTACACATATCCTCATTACGATAGAATACACTTATGAAAAAAACGTCAACCCATAACTCGTCCCGGAAGCCCTTCAAATAGGGGTTGGAAGTGGGTGAATATAGGTAAAAAAAATTCTAACTTGGTCTAATAAAAGTTTTACGGTTTTATACTTCGTGCATACCCTCACTGTAATAGAATACACTTACAAAAAAAAATTACAACCCTTAACTCGTCCCGGAAGCCCTTCAAATAGCGGTCGCAATGGGGGTAAATATAGATATAACATTCTAACTTGGCCTAATGAAAGTTTTACGGTTTTCTACTTTACACATATCCTCATTACGATAGAATACACTTATGAAAAAAACCTCAACCCATAACTCGTCCCGGAAGCCCTTCAAATAGGGGTTGGAAGTGGGTGAATATAGGTAAAAAAATTCTAACTTGGCCTAATAAAAGTCTTACGGTTTTCTACTTTACACATATCCTCATTACGATAGAATACACTTATGAAAAAAACGTCAACCCATAACTCGTCCCGGAAGCCCTTCAAATAGGGGTTGGAAGTGGGTGAATATAGGTAAAAAAATTCTAACTTGGCCTAATAAAACTCTTACGGTTTTTTACTTCATATATACCCTCATTGGGATAGAATACACTTACAAAAAAAAATTACAACCCTTAACTCGTCCCGGAAGCCCTTAAAATAGCGGTCGCAATGGGGGTAAATATAGATATAACATTCTAACTTGGCCTAATAAAAGTTTTACGGTTTTCTACTTTACACATATCCTCATTATGATAGAATACACTTATGAAAAAAACGTCAACCCATAACTCGTCCCGGAAGCCCTTCAAATAGGGGTTGGAAGTGGGTGAATATAGGTAAAAAAATTCTAACTTGGCCTAATAAAAGTCTTACGGTTTTCTACTTTACACATACCCCCATTGTAATAGAATACACTTATAATAAAAATTTTAAACCCTAACTCGTCCCGGAAGCCTTTCAAATAGGGGTTGGAAGGTGGTAATCATAGGTAAAAAAATTCTAACTTGGCCTAATAAAAGTTTTACGGTTTTCTACTTTACACATATCCTCATTACGATAGAATACACTTATGAAAAAAACGTCAACCCTTAACTCGTCCCGGAAGCCCTTCAAATATGGGTTGGAAGTGGGTGAATATAGGTAAAAAAATTCTAACTTGGCCTAATAAAAGTCTTACGGTTTTCTACTTCATACATACCCTAATTAGAATAGAATACACTTACAAAAAAAATTACAACCCTTAACTCGTCCCGGAAGCCCTTCAAATAGGGGTTGGAAGTGGGTGAATATAGGTAAAAAAATTCTAATTTTGCCTAATAAAAGTCGTACGGTTTTTTACTTCATACATACCCTCATTGGGATAGAATACACTTACAAAAAAAATTACAACCCTTAACTCGTCCCGGAAGCCCTTCAAATATAGGTCGCAATGGGGGTAAATATAGATATAACATTCTAACTTGGCCTAATAAAAGTTTTACGGTTTTCTACTTCGTACATACCCTCATTGTAATAGAATACACTTATAATAAAAATTTTTAACCCTAACTCGTCCCGGAAGCCCTTCAAATAGGGGTCGCAATGGGGGTAAATATAGATAAAACATTCTAACTTGGCCTAATAAAAGTCTTACGGTTTTTCACTTTACACATATCCTCATTACGATAGAATACACTTATGAAAAAAATGTCAACCCTTAACTCGTCCCGGAAGCCCTTCAAATAGGGGTTGGAAGTGGGTGAATATAGGTAAAAAAATTCTAACTTGGCCTAATAAAAGTCTTACGGTTTTTTACTTCATACATACCCTCATTGTAATAGAATACAATTACAAAAAAAATTACAACCCTTAACTCGTCCCGGAAGCCCTTCAAATAGGGGTCGCAATGGGGGTAAATATAGATAAAACATTCTAACTTGGCCTAATAAAAGTTTTACGGTTTTCTACTTCGTACATACCCTCATTGTAATAGAATACACTTGTAATAAAAATTTTAAACCCTAACTCGTCCCGGAAGCCTTTCAAATAGGGGTTGGAAGGTGGTAAACATAGGTAAAAAAATTCTAACTTGGCCTAATAAAAGTCTTACGGTTTTCTACTTTACACATATCCTCATTACGATAGAATACACTTATGAAAAAAATGTCAACCCTTAACTCGTCCCGGAAGCCCTTCAAATAGGGGTTGGAAGTGGGTGAATATAGGTAAAAAAATTCTAACTTGGCCTAATAAAAGTCTTACGGTTTTTTACTTCATACATACCCTCATTGTAATAGAATACAATTACAAAAAAAATTACAACCCTTAACTCGTCCCGGAAGCCCTTCAAATAGCGGTCGCAATGGGGGTGAATATAGATATAACATTCTAACTTGGCCTAATGAAAGTTTTACGGTTTTCTACTTTACACATATCCTCATTATGATAAAATACACTAACGAAAAAAATTTCAACCCCTAACTCGTCCCGGAAGCCGTTTAAATAGGGGTTGGAAGGGGGTGAATATAAGTAAAAAAATTGTAACATGGCCTAATAAAAGTTTTACGGTTTTCTACTTCGTACATACCCTCATTGTAATGGAATACACTTATAACAAAAATGTCAACCCCTAACTCGTCCCGGAAGCCCTTAAAATAGGGGTTGGAAGTGGGTGAATACAGGTAAAAGAATTGTCACTTAGCCTAATAAAAGTTTTACGGTTTTCTACTTTACACATATCTTCATTATGATAGAATACACTTATAAAAAAAATGTCAACTCCTAACTCGTCCCGGAAGCCCTTCAAATAGGGGTTGGAACGTGGTGAATATGGGTAAAAAAATTGTAACTTAGCCTAATACAAGTTTTACGGTTTTCTACTTTACACATATCCTCATTATGATAGAATACACTTATAAAAAAAATGTCAACCCCTAACTCGTCCCGGAAGCCCTTCTAGTAAGGGTTGGAACGAGGTGAATATGGGTAGAAAAATTGTAACTTAACCTAATAAAAGTTTTACGGTTTTCTACTTTACACATACCCTCATTATGATAGAATACACTTGTAAAAGAAATTTCAACCCCTAACTCGTCCCGGAAGCCCTTCAAACAGGGGTTTAAGGGGGTGAAGGTAGGTAAAATAGTTCGCCCGTCTTGTATAAGGGGAGGCAGTTCGGTGGCGCACTGGATGCTCTGCTGGTTGCTAATTTGGCTGCTTCGCGCGACATGGCTTTGCCCCATGGTTTTACGGAACCGGTTGGCCAAAATGATAAAAAAATGGGGTATTACAGTAATATATAGTCTACTATTACTACATCAAGTCTAAAGTATAAATATTAATTAGTTTACCTGTAATCACTTATAACAAAAAATTTCAATATCTCAGCTCCTATGTATTAATTCCTAACGTTTCTCGTTTTAAAATTCATCCTTTTTAAAGCATATTCCAATTCACTTTTTGCAACACTTAGATATTACAAACTTGGAAGATAACGCATCTTAGCAATTGCCATGTTTGCATTTTTGTTAATTAAAAAGAGGTAATCTTAAAAATAAATTTTTTTTTGCAAGCATAAAGTGCATGATAATACATTTAATTTGCTACCTGTTGCATTACAAAAGTCCTAAAGATACAAACGTGACAACGAATCCAAAATGTTGCATAAGGAACGTTGCAATAGTCAGCCATTTTGAAAATTGGAAATCTGACCCATCTGATCTTTTAAGTACCCATGAAGGTATCTGAATTTGCATTCTTGGCAAATTGGAACCCTTCTTAACGTATTCTTTAATACGCAAACCTTTTTGAGTATGTGTCTTAAACGACCATTTTGAAAAAATTGATTTGTTGACTTTCAAATCCTACTAATCCTATGCAAAATTTGCTTGTAAACTACTTTATTATAGTAACGTTTTTTGATAAATCCATATTTAGCGAATTATTTTAAGAAAAGTAAATACAGTGTCGTAATTGGGTCACTTCTTGTATACATAATCGCACTTGCGCACCAGACCCATTCTAACGATTTTAGGGGCATATTCTACTGGTCAAAAGCTATCATTGAATTCTTTGGTGATAGCTGTAGGTTGGAATCTGTCTATCTCAGATTGTATTCTCTGTGACGCCCCGACTAATAGTCTATTTTGATTTTAGCGTAATTTATTGTAACATTGTGCTTTTCTAATTTAGCGTAGAAACCATTTTTGTTTCTTCAAAAGTTTTGATACGATGATAATTAGTTTCTTGTAGCACGTAAACGTGCTTTTATTATGCCTTGGAAGAATCCCAACATAGAAGTCTTAACAAAATTCTGTACGTTTGTATTGTATTTGAAATAGCTTCAGAAATATATAAGTTCTTGTTATTAGAGAAATAAGACTATTTCAAAAGACTTATCTTAAAAATTTTATAACGGAACATATGTGCAAAGTGAAAAACTGTGTGTAAAATAATTATTGTAAAATTATGAAATATTTGAAAAATTTTGATAAATTCCTTAGTCGGCTTTCAATGTTAAAAATGCCTTAAACGACTTGGACATTTACGTTCAGTAACTTTATTTGTATACGTAAAAAATAATTTTTTGACCATTCTTTTGGCCTCCCACCCCCTTCCCCTTTTTCTCCCTTGCGATATAACCTTAAAAATGTGTTTTTTCGTATTATATTTATTTCTAGCGTGTTGATAGATATTGAAATGTACCTTGTGCTAAAAAATTTGTTTCTCTACATACAATTATTATAAATTTAAAAAGAAAATAGTATGTTCAAACATAATCTCAAAATTGCGTTTTCAATTTTGAAAAATCGCTGTAAAACGCTGCATTTTTATTAAATCACTATAAAAGAAAATTTTTATGTAAATCAACTTATTACCTATGAAGATGACTTTTTTTCAGATTTTCTCAGGTGGTGGTAATAGATAATTAGAATTTAAGAAATGCTCTAATATGCTTATAAAATATGGCTGCATGCAAAATTTCAACCCTCAAGACCTATTTATAGGTTAGGTATACTTGAAAACAGTGTTTTTTGGACTTAATTTTTATTTCTCCTCTATTAATAATTTTTTACCTTGCGACAAAAAAACATGGTAGATCATTTTCTATTTACAATTATTTACAATTATTTTCGATGTTTAATGCCAGGCAATGTCTGTAACAGGTTCTTTTGAACATTCTCCATCATATTGATCTTATCCTGGTAGAAGATTTTTTCGTTCTGCAGTAACAGGATTGCTGTGCGTTCCGCTGATAATTTCTGAAAAAGTAATTGTAAATAATCAATAATAAATAAATATATAAAGAAAATAAATCTATATATACACATATATATCCCTTACGCGTTTCAATCGTTCTACTTGGCTCTTGTATCCTTTTATTTCATCCAAGCTTTTATAGTATCTGCAAAAACATATTTTAACTATGAATTACAACATTTATAATAACATTTTTTACATCAAAATGTATCGAAGAATTTTTTATTTATATTTTCGTATAGTTAATATATGAGGCGTTGGGCGCAATAACAACTTAATTCGACTTCCGTTTTCGAGAAAAAGCGCGTTCAAAGATTTTCTTTTGTTATTTAAGTTTGGATAGAACAAAGAAGTAAACGTTCTATGCATAATTAGTTACTACTATCACTGGACAGTATAACTATGCCAATAAAATTAGTTTTTTATTTAAATAATGTAGTTAAATAACAACATATAGTTGCGTCGAATTAATCGGTAAAGCTGAATCTTGAGCATTATCGAATTTACCGAAAGCCATCACAAGCGCGTAAAGAAAAATGGTAATAAAACAACATGCGCGCGCGGGACATGAAAAAGCGCACGTGCAAGAGCTCGAGCCAGCATAGAGCTTGCGCGACTCGTATGCTCTCCAATATGGTAAAAGCTCATCTACAAATCTTGTAAAAAACTTGTTTGACGCCGTATTCTACTAAATTAAGGGTCATAGAATACGAATACGTAGGTGGCTGCAAAAACAAGTTAATTCGAATTAAGTTGTTATTGCCCTCAACGCCTCACATCAAGAATATTAAAATTTAATAGGGTCTGGGAGAATTATGCAGAATAATTTATTTTCTCTGGTGATTCATAGCAAAAATAACCAATGTTGTATAGAATAATATATGGAAGAAAAACTCACAGTTCTTGCCAATTCTCATTATCGGGCTGTTGCTTCGGGTATGAGTGTTGTTGCTGTTGCTTCGGGTATGTCTGTTGTTGCTGTTGCTTCGGGTATGCCTGTTGTTGCTGTTGCTGTTGCTTCGGGTATGGGTGTTGTTGGTGTTGGTTCGGGTATGCCTGTTGTTGCTGTTGCTGATATTGCTGTTTCTGTTGCTGTTGTTGCTGTAAATGCTGTGACTGATATGGATGATGTTGTTGGCGCTGTTGACTGAGTAAGTGTTGTGTTGGTTTGTGAGAATAGTTGTGATTGAATGTTTGATGTGTGTTGAATGTGTCTTGGCGTGAGAAGTGGTCATCGTCGTAGGCCTGGTGTAAACTTTGTTTTAATATTTCTTCGTTGTAGACTGGCAACGGTGGTAACATATAGGGATGTACCCCATCAGTGGCATTCTTATTTCTGAAAAAATATTTGTTTCACTGAACTTATATGTGCGTGCGTGCGTGAGTGAGTAAGTGAGTGAGTGAATGAGAGAGAGAGAGAGAGAGAGAGAGAGAGAGAGAGAGAGAGAGAGAGAGAGAGAGAGAGAGAGAGAGAGTAGTAGGCCAGTGAAATACAATATTTGACAAACCACTGATTTGTTTACTGGAGCCCGTAAAACATCAAAGAAGATCGGTAGCGCAAGGTCGCAAATGCAAATAAGAGCAATTATATAAACACCATAATTATTGATATACAGTGCGTCTCATAACTATAGAAACACCAAAAATTTTTACATTTAAATCTGTGTATTATACCTTTTCTTAAAAAACCTGTAACTTTCGAAGCAAAAAACCAAGGATAATTTTAAAAATAGCAAATAAAAGGCAATTTTATTCTCTTTAAGACGTTACCAAAATATTGTGTCTACATTAACTTATGAAAAATTCACGGACGGTTTAAACAAAACTTGAATACTAGATAAAAAATTTACATTGATTTAAATGGGTCTAAAAATTTAAAATGTTTCTATAGTTATGAAACAACGATAACTTCTTTAATGTTGATGCGAAAGAAATATTCTAGTAATGTTTTAAAGAGAATATATTTTCCATTCATTGGCATTTTGCAAAATTATCCTCGGATTTTTGCTTCCAAAGTTACAGGTTCTTTAAAAAAAGGTATAATATACACATTTAAACGTCAAAATTTGTGGTGTTTCTGTAGTTATAAGACGCACTGTAGAAGCAAAAATATAAATAAAAAAATTAAAAGCAGCATTTTTAAACGGTTTAATAATGTTTTTTTTAAACTGATGGCAAAAAATCATCCATTTTCGTTATTCTACAGACCAGATAATGAAGGTTGAAGAGATTTGAAGCCTGAATATCAGTTTTCTCGCGCCGCCGCGCCGCTGCCGTTCCCCCCACTGTCGTTCTCCCTCTGCGCCTCCTCGCTACGCTCGAGTCTCGCGCGCGTACCTCTACTTCATTCATTTTTTACACAACCCTACAAAACTTCATGTAATCTAATTTTTTTTACATATACACTAACTGTCTAAGTATATGATACAATTTTTTCCACCCTTAATATTGCAAATGGAAGCCACAATAATTTTCAAACAAAAAATAAAAATTATTTTCGGCCCACAGGTATCTAACAAAAAACATTTTATTTTATAATTACCACAAAAATACTACATTTTCAAATATCCAAATGCAAATTGAATTACATTTTTATTGTACAAGTTATTGCATTTGTTTATAACGACATTTTTTAGGCGCCATTTTTAAAGACATTAAAGTTGAAAAGTCAATAATTGTCGAGTTGTATACGATAGTAGAACTCTTTTTAAAAAGAGAATGAGACTTCAAACGTCGCTTTTCACAGCCGGAATTCTGTATAAATTAAGTTATACGGAAGCACTTTTTTAGTTACAAAATGGATGTTCTTGTTACGATAAAATATTTTTGGCTAAAAATTGGTATACATTATTATTATAATGAAAGCTATATTTTATCAAAATTTGAAACCCTACGCTTCTAATGTGCACGAGTAATTAACAATTTAAAAAATGCGTTTTTCGAAAATATTTTATTTTTTGTTAATTAAAAAATTCACCATTTTTAACTTTTTAGCGGTCATTTTGTACGTATTTTAAATACCAATAACTGTAATTTTTTACGTTTGATGATTCTATTATTTTTCCCCACACCTGCACCGAAAGTACCACTTTTCCTCCCGGGCGCCCGGAGAGAAATGTGTATTTTCGGTGCTGGTGTGAGGAAAAATAGTATACGCACCATGGGAGGTAAAATGGCGACCCCATAGCACGTGTTTGCCACCCGAGCCAAAGGCGAGGGTGGCATTTTACACGTGCTATGGACTCGCCAATTCTTTACCTCCCTAGATGCGTAATATACTATTACCCCTGTTATATGTCAACGGTTATTTTTACGGGCTCCAGTAAACAAATCAGTGATTTAAAACATATACATTATCTTTAGATACATGTCTTGCATAAAAAGTCATGTCAAAGTCCGGGTATCAATTAATTAAAATTTTCCTATTTTCTCTGCTCTATTTGACTGGCCTATAGAGAGAGAGAAAACGATCGGGAGAGAGGAGGGAAAAAAGAGACGAGGGAGACGGGAGAGAGGGACAGGGGTGGGGGGAGTGAGAAGGAGTGAGAAAGAGTTCGGTGACATACCTATTTATTATATTTAATTGTGATACTGCAGTATGCCATGCAGCGTTGACACTTTTGTCAAATCTATCGTGAATTAGAGCAGCTGCTCCTTCTGCAGGTACCACTCCAGCTTGATTTTCTTGGCCATCTTTAACAACGTCTGTACCGCTTGTGGCAACAATTTGTTCTATATCTCTGCAATAATATTAAACTTCGTCAGATGAAAGAAAAAAAGTAAGATTGCAACATAGCGAAAAAGAATGCGTAGATTGACGAGATGATTTTCCGAATTAGGTATGCTCTTTTCTGTTTAACAATTTAAAATATGAAATTGGTTAACTCACAAGAAAATTTGCCTTGAATCGATAATTTGAGTTGAAAACAGAACAATTTTTTTCTGTCAATATGAATTAGTTTCATAGAAATTTTAAACCGATGTATAATGTATTTTAAATTTATGAAATTAAGCTATATTTGAAAAAATTATAAGCCGTATAAGAACTAGGCAGGTTTAGGTTTCACAAAACAAATTTTTCGGCAAATAATTATTTACTGGATATTATCCAAAATTGGCAACATTGCAAAATAATATGTAATTATGCTATTGAAACTGGAAAAATAAAAGAAATTAAATTATACTTGGGTCTCCAACACAATACCTGCCAAGTGGCCGAATGTATACATAGTAAATGCGCATAATGAAGTTTGCGCAGCCTTGTACATGGAGAGAATTAGAAATCACTGAGATCTCTCGCGCATTACTAGTTAAGTTGGACATGAAAACTGTCAAATTTTCGCAATACGCATTACTCATTAATGTCCGCGCATGAACCAGTAATGCCCTGCAGTGATGCGCAGAAATCACTGGTTAATACGCGGAAATTAATGAATAATGCGTGTTGCGAAAATTTGACAGTATTCATGTCCAACCTAACCAGTAATGCGCGAAACACCACTCGGTGATTTCTGATTCTTTACGTGTATGATCACGCCATCATAGCTCTTTCAATTTTATAGATATAGATAAAATTTAAAAAGTTTACAAAGAAAATCTTCCACGATTTATTGAAATATGTTGTAAATAAAAATTGTTTTTAAGAGGAAACCTGATTATTAAATTAAATAATCATATTAAATTAAAACAGTATTTGTTAAATTAAGTTATTGCCCAGATTTGTGTGTAAGCTTCGCATAAACTTGTCTATTACTATAATTACTTTCATCGATTGAATTTTTACACATAAAATATAACCTACTCTTTATACATTTTGTAATAATTGATTCAATCAAAATTAAAGTTAAAAATATAAAATGATTAACTCACTTCATCTCTTTCAGCAAAAGCATTTTATTAATGCAATGTTTTTAATAAAAACATTTATTTATATTATTTAAAATTAAAGTTACTTTAAATTATTATAATATAATATGACATATTGAAACAAAATGTTAATTTAAATTTAAATATTAAGAAGAAAGATTTTTGGGCATTATGGAGAATATTAAGTCAGCGCTTCCCTTGTATACAAGCTGCCGATAGGGCGCAGCGGCACACCGATACGAACGTAGTTTGACTAGTGTTGTTTGAATATGAGGGCCCATTAGAATGAACTACAGGTGATTGGCTTCATTTTAAGATATCCGAAAGCACCTCCCAAATATAATATATATATATATATAAACAAACTTACAAGGAGAGTGTCGTCATACCTCCAGGCCACGAATTTTGATAAAACTTTGGGAGGTGCTTTCGGATATCTTAAAATGAAGCCAATCACCTGTAGTTCATTCTAATGGGCCCTCATATTCAAACAACACTAGTCAAACTACGTTCGTATCGGTGTGCCGCTGCGCCCTATCGGCAGCTTGTATACAAGGGAAGCGCTGACTTAATATTCTCCATAATGCCCAAAAATCTATCTTCTTAATATTTAAATTTAAATTAACATTTTGTTTCAATCTGTCATATTATATTATAATAATTTAAAGTAACTTTAATTTTAAATAATATAAATAAATGTTTTTATTAAAAACATTGCATTAATAAAATGCTTTTGCTGAAAGAGATGAAGTGAGTTAATCATTTTATATTTTTAACTTTAATTTTGATTGAATCAATTATTACAAAATGTATAAAGGCATGTTTTTTCATGCCTCTAAAAAAAGACTTGTACAAAAAAACTTTTTTCCGGCTCCGTATAAAACCGATATATATATATATATCGGTTTTATACGGAGCCGGAAAAAAGTTTTTTTGTACAAGTCTTTTTTTAGAGGCATGAAAAAACACGAATATCGTGCATGTGTGACAAAAATAAATAAATAAATAATTTGTTAGGTACAACAAATCATGATTACGTCTTATATATATATGCATTTACAAATGTTTTTTACAAATTTATATATACAGATTTTCAAACAATATTGTTATTCATTATCAGTTAAACAAAGATTTTTTTTAATTAACCAACTCCATTATTAAAATTTTTTAAACAAGCAAATTTCCTTAATTACAAAATTCATCGCGTCATTTTAAGCGTTCCATTTCGCTATTTTGCTTCTACTCGGAAAGAAAAAAGGAACTAGGACAGTCTCTTGTTTCGGAGCTACAGTAGCACTCGCGAGGTTACTGTACGAGTCCTGTAGCGCGTGCTGCTCCAGACCGAGCGGGGGACTGTGGCGCTCCCCAGCTCGGTCTGCAGCAGCACGCGGCGAGTTGCACGAGAGCTCCGCGCGCTCGGAGCGCTGTGTGCCTTCATAGCGAACTATATATATAGCATTCCCGCCTATACAAAATGTTGTTGTTGCTCATTTACAGAGCTATAATTTCCTCCGACATACTCTTAATAGAAATTTGAATGTATTTATTTTCATAAGTTTATATAATAAAAAATACTTCAAATTTTTTAGAAAGCAATTTTCTTCAAATAATTGTAAATAATGGATGAAAAGAAATTAATAATAAGTATTAATACATATAGCTCTGTAAATGAGCAACAACATTTTTTATAGGCGGGAATGCTATATATATAGTTCGCTATGAAGGCACACAGCGCTCCGAGCGCGCGGAGCTCTCGTGCAACTCGCCGCGTGCTGCTGCAGACCGAGCTGGGGAGCGCCACGCTCCCCCGCTCGGCCTGGAGCAGCACACGCTACGGGACTTGTACAGTACCTCGCGAGTGCTACTGTAGCTTCGAAACAAGAGACTGTCCTCGCTTATGGGTAGGGAGCTATGCTCTTTTATTCTCGTTCAGAGAGGGGAAGGATGAGAGCAACGAATATAGACGTATATTCGTTGATGAGAGTGAGCGTAAGGAGAAAAGGGAATTCCCCCATTTTTGTTCTGCTTTTTAAATGTAGACGATACCTGCAGCCGCATTCACTATTGTATCCGAATAAACTTGCAAAGGGAGTTAACGTTAATGTTCCTTATATAATAATTGTTCATCTATATCAAATATGATTATGAAAGAGAATTGTTAATAGGTTATAAAACAATAGTGGAATAAATATTATATAAATATCTCTTTGCTCATAATTATAATTTTTTAATGTAATAAAAATATTTTGTATAAAGTAAAATAGATTGATTAGGCTCAAGAAAGCTAATTCTAGTACAGTTTTACATTAAAAATAATATTTAAATAATGTACAGTAAGAAAATATTAGCTAAATTATAAATAAATATTGTTATCTTTTGTTTACAGTAAAGATTTGTATATTTTTTACTTATTCAAAATTAACTGACACAAATTTTAATTTGTAAATAAAAGCTGTCATTATTGATATTTACAGCGTGTCATGATCAGTTGCTGAGTAAAGCTTTACATTTATGTCGCACTTGCACACAAAAGTTGTGAATAACAGTATGGTTAGCTTTACTTTATATTGAAAGATTTAAATAAGTTTTTGTATATTTTGATTGTAAAATTGTAGAATAAGAAAAGTGTGTGATATGTGAATAGTGTCTAAATGATTACTTGTACAAATTATTATCAACTATGTAATAATAATTTGTATCAATTAAAATCTAAAGTCAAAAAAAGTCTACACTGTTTTGTCGAATCTTTCTTTAGTTGACGACAACTACTTTTGCAATAATGGAACTTGCATCTTGTTTTGTAATATATTGAGTTTCATTTCATTATGTAAGAATATATTATAGTAAAAAATGTTTCTATTTTAAGGTCAATATATTATAAGTTGATTGAACTTTGACGATTGAATTGATAAAATTGATGATTTTGAATGATCAAAAACAGGTTCTACAGCTGATTGGATAAAGCTATAAGTAGTGTGCTATTTTTGTACAGTTTGAAAGTCAATCTTCAAAGTTTCATTAAATTCTAAGACCAGAACTGTATGGTCTACCCTTGATATAATGCTTTCGACGCTGATTCTGAATTTTACCAAATCAAATAAATCTTCAATACAGTCAGCATAAATAATATTCTTAATAAACTTGTAATGTTTATAAACAATGAAGTATAATTTTATAAATTTTTACATATTTTACACATTTTTTATCCTAAAATAATAAAACCCGTAAGAACATTTAAATATATAGATTTTAATTGATACAAATTATTATTACATAGTTGATAATAATTTGTACAAGTAATCATTTAGACACTATTCACATATCACACACTTTTCTTATTCTACAATTTTACAATCAAAATATATAAAAACTTATTTAAATCTTTCAATATAAAGTAAAGCTAACCATACTGTTATTCACAACTTTTGTGTCCAAATGCGACATAAATGTAAAGCTTTACTCAGCAACTGATCATGACACGCTGTAAATATCAATAATGATAGCTTTTATTTACAAATTAAAATTTGTGTCAGTTAATTTTGAATAAGTAATGGCACATTTTGATTGCTTGCAAATTAATATTAGTGTTCAACAATGTTAAAGGTGCAAAAATGATTATTCATATAAACTAGTCTGAATTCAAAGAATAGAGACTGACAATATTTTTATGTACACTTTATCATAAATGATATGTCCAGCTATTGTGTTCAGTTGAAGGTAATATTTTAGTTGCGCACATGGGTACGATAAACTGTAAATATCATTTGAATTATTTTGACTTTTTACAATGAAAGTTTACAGCTTGTAAAGGGTGCCAAAATTATTACCCCCGTCAAGTAATATAAAATATTTTAATTTATCTTAATATGTCAGACTGACTTTCAACATGGCTCATATTCTACACTATTATAAGATTAACCCTTTATTACCAAGGTGACATCTGTGACCTTACTCAAAATTCATCATTTATAACTTTATTAATATTATATTTTCAGCCCTAAATACTTTTTGTAAAGTCATTAAGTATAATTATAGTTATTATGTAAAACTTTGGAGCTATAGAATTATTTAGTTTAAAAATTTATAAACAATTTAAGCGTAAAAAATCGAAAAAATAAATATAGAAATCTTAAAAAATTATATTTTTTAAATTTGACAAAATTGACAAAATAGTGGATACTCTTTTATTTATTATCCGATATGTATTTTGTTTCTTCAATAATGTCAGAAGGACTTAACCATACAAAAATTGTATAGCATTGGAAAACCTGCATTGTTTATAAAACATATGTACAAACTGATAAACAATTACATGTAATTCTGTAGGTTTTCCAAAATTATACAATATTTATATCGCTAAGTCCCCCTAAAATTATTTAAGGAACAGAACGAGACCTTCAAAATACAAATTAGATAACACGTCAAAAAAAGTCTACACTGTACATATGCCAATAGAACCTCCTTAAGCCCTTTATAAACTATAGAAAAATTTATATGAAAATATTAATATTAATATAATTATGGTTCATAAGAAGCGGATGTTGTAGAGTATATTCAAAAAACTTACTTTTCTCTAGTACGCGCAGGAAGGCCATTCTTGCCGTTAGCGTCGTTTTCATTTGTTTTCTCTTTCCGATACCAAGGATTGAAAAACTTCATGCTTGAATTTATGAAAAATGAATTAACTTTAGTGCATGTATAGTAATTGTAAATAGTTTATATATAACATATACATACCTTTTGATTAATTTATTTAGTTGTCTGCGCAAAAGGAACTTCAGCGAAGAAAGCAGAGCTTTCGTTTGTTTCCTTATAAGTTGTTGCACTTGAACCGCGCGCGCGTGAAACGAGAACGTGGAGTGGACGTAAGTGAGAAGGATTACCTCCGTGGATGAGACAGAGGAAGATCGTTTCGTTGCCGCGATTTCATCTTTAAGGTATGTCTACAACCGTGTTCCGCCGTGTATCGTACACGTGTTCTGACCAATCAGTGTTAAGCTCTTTAGCGAAACTCAGTGGCCAGCATACTTCGGCGAAACTCATTGGCCAGTACACGTACACACTACACGGCGGAACACGGTTGTAGACATACCATTACATGAGAAAGCAACCATCGGCTGTCATCGCGAATGGACGGAAGCGCAGTCGCTGGCTCGCTTCCTATTGGTGCGAAGTTTTGCAAGCGATTTTTAGCGATGCTTCTGTTTGGTCAAACGTTTTTCAGTCATTCGATTGTTGAAATTGACGGCATACATAGTGTCATAACCTCCTCTGCCATTTTCAATATTTTATTGAATACTTTTATCTCTTTTCTTCTGCTTAGTATCCTCTTTTGCTTAGTTTGACTGCTTGTAGAGCTTTTATATTATTATTTATTTATTTCTATTTATTATTTATTTTTCTTTTACAGAGTAATATTTTTAGTAAAATTAATTTTTTCTTAATATTTCATTTCTATTACTATTAATTTTTTCTTAATATTTACTTTCTCTTATTATTAATTTTTTCTTAATATTTCATTTCTATTACTATTAATTTTTTCTTAATATTTACTTTCTCTTATTATTAATTTTTTCTTAATATTTCATTTCTATTACTATTAATTTTTTCTTAATATTTACTTTCTCTTATTATTAATTTTTTCTTAATAGCCGCTTTTATTGTTTCATTAATTTAAACTTTGTTATATTGTCATATTTTACGTGTATTATAATAAACGTAATCAAAGAAGAAAGCATGGCCGCAAAGCAAGAAGCGAAGAACAAGTTAATCGCCGAATTAGTTGTAAAAACATTTTCATGTATTGATGACGTCAATTTTACAAAGTTGATTAAAGGATCATTAGTTCACCAGGTAATAAAAATATCTTTACTTCGTACATTTAGTACATACGGTACAAAAACGCGGTACGTTCCAATTTTGTTGAAGTTCAACCGTAAACTAGTACGTGTCAAAACTGCTGCCGATTCATTAGCACTTACTTTTCTCAAATCTTTTTAATTGTTCCAATATAACATTATTTGTTGTATTAAATTATATGGTAAAAACTGAAAATATCAAGTTTAATAGTTTTAATGTACAAACAAGTTGAGTTTATGAACAACGAATTTATTTATAAAATAAAAAAGAATCATTGAATCTTAAAAATTCTGTTTCATTTAAAAGACAAATATTGCCTTTGCTTGATAAAAAACGAACAGTAATACCCAACTAATAATCGATAAAAATATTTGTTGAAAAAAATGGAGCTATCGATAGCTCAAGTGGTAAACGCACCGAATTTTTCGGGAACATTTTGAGAAAAATGTTTTTCTGGATTTTTCGGAAGCGGAAATCGGGCCTGCAATCCGCTATTTGGATAAGGGCAGTAATGCAATGACCGTATATGTAACGAAAAATAAATATAATAAATATTTTGAAAAATAAAATATCTCATGGTCTAGGCAAATAACTGAGGCAAGTTACAAATATTAGAAATTTGAGCCTTAGAATTATTTTGTGTATTATAAATTTTGGGGTGTTAGCGCCGCGAATCTCTGTTAAAACTTGGGTGTTCTAACTTGATTCTCGCTCGTTTTATAATTCGACGAACTGCTGGCGTTCACGGCGGAAAGGAAATGGAGAAAAGTTATACGTGGTTTTATAACGATAAAACAATATAGATTTTTTTCTCCTCCTAAGTTAAATTTTACAAATGTACGTGTGACTAGGGGTTCTTTTAAACATTAAATAAAGTAATTGCGTATGGTGTAAACGTGTGAGTGTGTGTGTGTGTTAATAATGTAAGTTTTGTACCGAGATAGAAGCACGGAGTTGGTGTTACTAATCTCGAGGCAGCCGGAAGAAGAAGGCGAGCAACCTCGAGCGCTGGAGTTTTGTCCAGCGTCGGGGAGTTGCTAAGGTGAAACGGGGGAGACTCCTTTAACACGGAGAATCCCGGCTCCGCGTTCAAATTCGGCCGAACGGGGAGGCCTCGCGCTACGGCGCGACCTCGCAGTTGCGCGGAGTTGCATGCGCGCGCGGATCAATTCAAAGCGCGCGAAAACTGACGGTGTTTAAACGGTCCGAACATGGGGCTTATAATGTATTGGGCTTTATAATTTTTGGACAGTATTTTTTTGGCACTATTACTTTTTGCGCATTATAATTTTTTCGTATTAAAACTTTTGGGCATTATACATTTCTGGGCCTTATAATTTTCTGGGTTTTGTGGGTTTATGGGGTTTCTGATTGTAATGGAATTTATGTGGGGCTTATGAGTTTATGGGCTTTCTGTAGTTTGTACGGTTAACCTGGGGTTTCTATGGGATTTACGAATTTTTATGGTTTCATAGGATTTATAGGTTTTACGGGGCTTATCGGGCTTACGATATGCATAGGTTTTATGTGGTTTATGGGTCTTATTGGGTTAATGATGTTAATGGGTTTTATGGGTGTTATGAGATTCGCGATTTGTATGGATATTATGAAATTTACGTATTTTTTATGTGCTTAATGAGTTATGGATTTATGACTTTTTGGGTTGTATGTGGATACCATTCTTATGGGATTTATGGGTTTTATGTGGTTCTGGGGTTTATGAGCTTTATGATTTTTATGGGTTTTATGACGGTAATGGGGTTTACGATTTTTATGGGTTTTATGAGATTCTTGCGTTATTGCGGGTTATGAGTTTTATGGTGGTTAAGGGGACAGATACACCTTTAAATTTAAAATTATTTGATAATACATTTTAAGCTAAAAATAAGACATTCATCATATATTACCTGATTTTTTTCGGTAATTTGAACATTTTATCAGAACAACTAAAAATTATATATATATATATATATATATATATATATATATATATATATATATATATATATATATATGTGTGTGTGTGTATATATATATATCATACAAAATTTTTAGTTGTTCTGATAAAATGTTTAAATTTTCCGAAAAAAATCAGGTAATATATGATGCGTGTCTTATTTTTAGCTTAAAATGTATTATCAAATAATATTATTTATATTTATAATTATTTGATAATACATTTTAAGCTAAAAATAAGACACTCATCATATATTTCCTGATTTTTTTCGGTAAATTTGAACATTTTATCAGCACAATTACAAATTTTGTATGATATATATATATTGCATATATTATATATAAATTTTGTATGATATATATATGGGTGATTGTCTAAAATTTCGAGAACAAAATTTTCTTTTTGTGTTAAAAATGATCCTTTTGGTATGTAGAATGTATGTGAATTTTTTTATATTTTTTGAACCCATCAGGTTTAAAGCCATTTTTCCATTTTTTAACAAATTTTAACCTCCATTTATTCAAAAAAATTAAATCTCTTTAAAAAATAGCCACAAAGGATTTTTTAGAAAATTTTCTGAATTTTTCAGAAAAAATGGTTTCTAAACCTTTTAATACCCCTTTCGATTAATTAAACACATTTTAAAACTAAAAGCCCTGAAAAAGGTTGGTTTCATCACTCGAAGCATTACACCAAAAATCATGAAGATAACTTTTTTTAGTACAAAACTTACTGCCACAGTCGCAAAATGGCAGATGTGCAATATTTATATAAAAAGAATCAAAATAACAGCAAATATTGTTAAGAAATTATTAAAATGAATATTTTAGCAATAAAGTTATATTTAGCTTCATTCAACTAAAGATATGAGGGATTAAAAAATCTGAAAAAATTCACGACTATTTACATGCTAAAAGGAACATTTTTGCCAAAAAACATTTTTGTTTTTTTTATACTTGATTTCCCAGAGAATCATCCTTATATATATGCGCGGGTGTGTGTGCGTGTATATACAGATATACTTTAGTATTGGGTCCAACAAAAAAGTAACAAATTTTGCCGTCGCTGCAAAGTGCCTATGCGGCTTCTTTTCTTTGTTTTTGTGTGGTAATTTAAACTGTTTAGATTTATAATATAATATAATTTATAATATATAATATAATATAATGTATATATTATGAATAGCGGATCAACCATTATTGGTTTCCTTTCTCTTTTTTTTTATTATAAAAGAGGGAAGTTTATTATTTTTGTTCATTTGTCATATATGAATACATAACTTTTTTGAAATAGTTTGAGAGTTTAGTAATATTAACAATGATATTTATTAATATTTGTAAGTCATTCTTTTTAGGAGCATATAATTGTATAGATAGGAATTAATTATGTTTCAAGTAGTTATAAGTGTCAATGAATTGGCAGCAGTTTTGAACTTTATGGATCATTTTTCTAAATGTAAATTTGCAGAGTTATGATAAGAAAGTTTGTGACTAGTACGCATGCATCTTTGAAAAGTAAGTAATATTTTGAGAACTGTAGCATCCCGTGTAAAAAAATAAGATTGGGACAAGTCTGGCTCAGAAAGTCTTGGCTACGTAAACGATCCCAGACTATAACCAAGACTACATGACAAACTTTTGTTCAATTATGTCACGAAACCTTTTTTCACGTATAACTAAGGTAAAATAGCCATTACTGTAAGCAATTGCGGCATTACCCATCTTGCCGAGATTTTTTTCACACACAATTTTTCGTGCAAAATTGAAGCGACTGTACCTTGCGATATACCTGTGGCCTCAACTATTTCGCGAACTTTCATTCGTCGATCACTTAAAATCATATAATAGATTTTGTCAATCATTTCGGGGGTAGTTCCACTGGGCGCCTCGAACGATGTTCATCTTTTGTAGATGTACGGCCACGTTTAAACTCATTCACCCAATTGTAAACAGTTGCAAACACAGGAGCAGATGTGCCATGAACTTCATCAAATAAAGCTTGAATTTTTGTTAAGCCTTTTAAATATAGATGTTTAATCACCACTCGAAAGTCACTTTTTTCCATTGTTATGAATAAACGAAAGTTGTTTACTTCAATGGACAATAAAAATGAAAATATGTGATGGATAGAGCCGAAACTTTAACAGCTGTCTAGTTAGTAGTGCTACTCACTAAAAAAATTCATTTTCGATACTTCAAGCGCCATTACTTGGATTTTCTAAGGACTTATTGAACGACCCTCGTACTAGACAAAAAATGTTTCGGCTCTATTTCAGTATGTTTATAAACAAAATGAATACTTGTTTTAGCGATTTTATTAAATATGTATTTAGAAATTAAGTGCCCTGCTTTTGGAAAATTTGTTTACGTTGTAACCTATATCGGGACAGACATTTCAACGTGGTTTTTATCATGATGTTGCTATAAATATCGTAGTACAGTATTTAAAAATATTATTTATTGACTTTATACTTGTATCTAAGTAATTGTAGAATATAGAAAACTTAGTAAAATCATGTATTTCATACTGAGTAATATAACCTCGAATATAACCTAAGATTTCAATTTCAATCTCTTGAGTTCGGCCGCATAAGTTTTCCATTGTCTCAGTATTGGCTTCGTTTGTACCACTTTAGGATTAACCCCTAAAAATCTTGTCCTACTAAAGGGCAAACTGTCTGTCTACGAAAATATATTTTTATGAATTGCATTATATGTTAATACGTAATTTTATTTTTGAAATCAATTAAGCAATGTATTAGCAATCTGTTATACATTTTATCTTACAAAAAATGACAGTTTACTATTTTTAAATCATGCTTATGTGAGTTAGATTGTCGTAAGTGTCCCAGTAATGTCCATTTTACCTTAATTAGGACAAAGATTTAGTTTATACGGAAAGCTATGCTTTTGTTTTGCATTTTTGGCAAAAGTCTGGGATTGTATACGAAGCTAGACATTTGCAAGACTTTCTGAGCCAGACTTTTGCCAGACTTGTCCCAGACTTATTTTTTGTACACAAGCTGCGATAATATACAACGGATGCACCGTATCGTTTTTAGATACTAGAAACTACTTTTCAAAGCCTGACCACAATTCGTTTCTCGGAGAGTATGGCCTCTCCTTGTCCTATATGTGGAAATAAAAGTCACTCCGGTGAATAAGATGCAGCTGTACTTTTATGCTATAGATAAAAAAAAAATTTGTCACAAAAGGTCTAAAATGAAGTTTTATACAACTTTGCATGCTGAAATATAGTACAGTTAAAATAATTTATATAATATAATTGTGTATACACTTTTAAAAAGATAAGCTAATCATAAATGTTAACTGGAAAGTGCAATTTTCTGAAAAATTGGTGTTGTATTTCACTACAAATGTAAGTCCTAGTTTAAATTGGTTCATTCGTATTATTTATTTATTTTAAATTTTATTTATACTATTATATATATATATATATATATATATATATATATATATATATATATATATATATATATATATATATATATATATATATATATATATATATATATATGAAAGTACGGTCACATTCAGCCCTGAATTACTTTAAACCTATCGGCTTAAAAAAATCTGAAAAAATGTACATGGATTCATATATATATATATTTATAAAGAAATAAATATGAGGTAAAAATATTTATTAATGTTGAAATCGCGCATGATATATATATATATATATATATATATATATATATATATATATATATATATATATATATATATATATCATGCGCGATTTCAAGTTTAATAAATATTTTTACCTCATATTTATTTCTTTATAAAATTTGTGAAAATTAGTAAAATATTTATTACTTACTGATGTAACTGTATCCAATATGGTACCATAATGCTTTGAGTGTTTATTATGGCGATCATGTATAATTTCTCTATATGTATTGATAAAAAAGCATTAACCACCACAGCCGCATTTTTAGAAATTAGTCCTTCATCAATTTACCTTCACCCATTCATTGTATACTCTCACTAAAGCCTCCCCTTTCTCATTGTAACCCCGCTTACTGCAGCCACTACTCATAGTAGCTCCTTAGTACGTCTAATTGCGGACACCTTGTATATGTTCTAATTACTGAATCCCTGTGTATGTCTTAATTGTGAACACCCTATATATATATTATTTAATCCTTTAACGTGAACAAGTGAAATAGTCCACGCTCACCGTACAAGCTTCACCATGCCGCGTCAGGGACGTACTTTTGATTTAGCTATTGTAGGTTCCTAACCTACAAAACGACGATCCACTGCACTTTGCAGCAATAAGTAAAATAAATGTAATAACCAGTAGCATTGTTTATCAGCTGTACTTACGAAATCGTCTGCCAAATAATTTGCCCACACAAACATTATTACCGCACACAGAAAAAAATACAGAGCCACGGTGCCGCGTCCTGTCGCCTGAATCCAAGTCTCAACATAAGGTACGTTCATGCGAAAGTCGGCTACCTCGCAGAGCCGCTTCGCACTGCGTATGCACGTTGAGTAAAGGGATCGACGCGCAC
Source organism: Gastracanthus pulcherrimus (assembly GCA_949152435.1). Taxonomy (NCBI): domain Eukaryota; kingdom Metazoa; phylum Arthropoda; class Insecta; order Hymenoptera; family Pteromalidae; genus Gastracanthus; species Gastracanthus pulcherrimus. Next base: position 161,472,758 of record OX424573.1, on the reverse strand, counting down.
TACACACACTAATGCATATATTGAAACGTGCTATGTGATTGGATGATCGGCCTTGATACTCACAACTATACGGTTTCAGGTGTTGTACACGTTAAAGGGTTCAAGACACCCTGCATATGTCCTAATAATAGACACCTTGTATACTTTTCAATATTGGACGCCCTGTGCATTTATGTTTGAATATGCTAAATATATGCAACAAAGAAGTAGCATATTATATACACGTAAAATAAAGAACCAATTTGTTTTAATACGGTTAGATGCCTTTAATTTATTTAAAAATAAAAGCACAGTAATAAATCCGGCCCAGTAATTAGACCAACTACCCTACCTAATTATGCAATTTATATAATAATACACTATATTGGATACGCTTACCTTGTAATTGTGGAAAATATACAAATCCATTGGTAATTAGCTTTCTCAAAGAATTCAGGGTCTTGTCTGCATCAAAATGTATACTTGCACTTATACCTCTAATTTAACATCTAATATCAGCTTAACCTCTTATGTAGCCTTTTTATTTGTTAAATGTATTATTTGTCTTAACGATTTATTATACGAATTAAAACATGATTTTATAGATCGCAAACACGTTGAAAGTACCATGCAATAACGCACTACGTGGGAAATTACAGTATCAATGGAAATCCAATCAAACAGGATTGAGATCTGCTATTGAAGAAAAGTTCAAGAATGAAGAAAAAGAAAAGAAAGCTGTTAGCAAAATAAGTCTAGAAGAACAAGAAAGAGAGAAAGTACTTTCTCGACGAAAGAAAAAGAGAGGAAAAACAGTTTCATAATGGAATGATTGTTAGGCATGGTAAAGCCGAGTACAAAGTGGTAGATGTTATTGGCGATGGAAATTGCTTATTCAGATGTTTTTCACACCATGTAGTTGGTGATGAACATTCTCACTATAATTTTAGAAAGCAATGCGTTCGTTATACAGTGGAAAAATGGGATAACGAAGTTAGCATGCTTCTTTGTACATGCGATAACGAAGAAACGAAAGAAATATATTCAGATGCTGAAGGCTACGAAAAGACAATGGGAGCTTTGGGTGAATTTGGTACGGACTATGAAATTGGAGTTTTTGTGCGGGAGTATGAAGTACCTGTAACCATATTCAGGCCGAGCCCACGACACGAGCAAGTTGAATATATACAAAGGTTACCAAATCCCAATGGAAAAAATGAAAAGGAATTATATTTACTACTAATAGGTAATCAACGGAGTGGTCACTGGGTAGTTCTTAATCCGTGTAACAGAAATGAATCGTTTGTTGAAATGAAAGATTCCTACGTATGTTCGGACGAAGTACATGCGAAAATGAACACAGATCTCGTGCTAAAGGAAAGAAAGATAAAACCGATCGATCATGTACGGTCAAGCGAGACAAACAAGAAGACGGAAGGTAATGAGATAGAGAAAAGGACAAAAGTGATCGATAGTGAAGTGAATACCAATGATGGTAAAACCGATGTATGTCATACACTCGATATCTATGATGGTAAAAATAATGTATGTGATACAGTCGATATCTGTGATGGTAAAAATAATGTATATGATACAGTCGATATCTGTGATGGTAAAAATAATGTATGTGATACAGTCGATATCTGTGATGGTAAAAAGAATGTATGTGATACAGTCGATATCTGTGATGGTGAAGTCGATGGCTGTGATGATGATATTGATTACAATATGGTCAATGTTATCAGCGATGATTATCAAGTTAAGTATGAAAATGTGTGTAGTCGCGTAATCGAAACCGGAGATATCGTTGAGCCAGAAAAAATGTTTGCTGAAACGAATGTTCGTGATTCTCATACAGAAGAATCTAAAGAAATTGTTGAGCCACAGGAATTGTTTTCTGAAACAAAGGTTCTTGATTCTCACATCAAAGAACGTACATAAATTATTGAGCCTGAGGAATTGTTTTCTAAAACAAATGTTTTTGAAGAACCTAAAGAATATTTAAAAGAAATGCATGTTAAAAATAAAATAGATGGTGACAAAAAAGAACAAAAGGTCAATTCTATCAATTTTCTATGGGACAGCGAGGAAAGCGATAGTAACAATATTGATGATAGCATTCTTTCAGAAAAGAAAAATCAAAATTTAGATCAATTGTGTACCGTATCCAGTAAAGTAGAAAAAGAAGAAGAACCTAAGGGTAGTACCACGAAAATTGACGAAAGTATTAATGTAAATAGATCAACAAATGGTACTGTACGATGCTATTATAGACGCGATAAAGTTTTAAAAACAAAAGAAACGGATGTGTACGAATTTTCACCAGGAAGTAATGATGATTCTGGGTCAGAATCTTCAACATATTTTGGAAAACGGATTCAAACCGGGGACGAGTCATATGAACTTTCTTCAGAATCAGAAAATGATGTTACTGATAAAGGAACTAAAATAAATCAAAGTTCAAAAAATAAAATTTCTGAATCGAAAGGAACGTGTGATGAAATAGAAAAGATCCCTATAAGTAAGAAGGAGAGAATACCAGTATTTACGAAAGATCTTGGTGTAGTTGAATTTCAATCTTCATTAATTAAAACAAAATTAGGATTTATAAGTCAAGACAAAGTACGAAGTGAAATAGAGGACATCATGGTACTCGAAATAAAGTGCACATGTATGTTATCGTTTTATGGCCTACGGCATAACAAGGTATCACAAGATTTTGTAGTTTATGCACAATGTAAAAGAGTAAATCATGAACAAAAATTTAAATTCAGACTAGATCATTATAACAATCCTGTAGCACGACTTCATATAGCTAGTGACAAACCAATCACGTACGTTCATAAAAATACAATAATGGCACAAATGTTTAGACATCTAAAAGGTGAAGAACGTCAAGAATGGAAGGAACAAATGAAACATCGTGGCGTTACAAATTTTCTTGCTGAAATTCAAAACCAAACAGATACAGAATTGAAAGAAGATGTACATCCTCAACAATTGCGAAAATATAATACTCTGTCTAAGGCAAAGTCAGAAGATAAATGTAGTGAACGTTTGACACTGGAATCTTCAGATTTGCAAGACTTAATGGGGCTTTGGATTGCGAATCAGGCAGATAAAGATCCATTTTTAAGGCACGCGGGTTTTCCATTAACAGCTATAATGTATACAGAGGATGATCTGAATGTACTGGATGGACAAACAAAGATTGTTTTACATATGGATGCAACGGGGGCTCTTGTGCGCAAACCAAAAGACTTTAAGTGCAAAAGAATATTCTATTATACAGCAGTAGTAAAACTTGAGTACGAAGCGATAAAGCTATTTCACATGATCACATCAGAACACACTGTGGCTTCGATAAGCACTTTATTAAAGAATTATAAAGCTTTTGCATTGAAAATAGGTAAGAAATGGCCTATAGCAGATATTATTGTTATTGATTGGTCTTGGGCAGAAATTCATTCGATTCTACAGGAATGGAATGAAACTACAATATCAAAATACTTGAGAACTATGTACAAATGTAGTGTAAAAGAAAGTAGACCACCTACAGAGTATACTCTTTTAAAAATTTGCTATGGTCATTTTATGAAAAATGTTGCAAAAACTATAGAGAAGAATTTTCCACAGTATTTAGAATTCAAGTCACTGATATACGAATGTATGAGTGCTTTATGTTTAACTAGAAATATGCTAGAAATGGATTCATTATTTAAACATGTGTGTACAGTTTTATTGAGCAAAACGAAAAAAATGGCAGATGAAAGCATCATAATTATAAATAAAATTCTTAAAGAACACAAAGAAAAAACGACACAATTAGAAGAGACACTGATAAAAGATGAAGAAGAAGAGTTCGTCATTATTAACGAAGATGTAAACGACCATACAATTTTTCGAAACTCGCCATATTACGGAAGATACAACAACATATTAACAATTGTACAAAGACAATTAGCACAACATGATAAAAAAGCTAAATCTAATAGTAATCCAACTAAAAATAAGTATTATGCAGATAAGTTTGTAAATCATTTAATAACATTATGGATGCCGTATGTTATTTTATGGAGCTCCTTAGATATGGATTTGGCTGATCCATCGATATCGCGTGTAAGTAACGCCTATGCGGAAAGTTCAATGAGAGTTACAAAGCAGATAGTATTTAATGGACTCACTAAATCATCAATCGCTGATGCAGTAAGGATACTAAAGCAAGATCGTGAAAGTACCATGGGAAAAATACAACTAGATATCAATTTAAAGGGAACAGCACGTTCTCAAACGAAACCAAAGTACATAGGCCAAAGTGAAAAGGTAGCGATCGAGCCTGTAGTAGATCCTGCGGCAAAGAAACCAAAGAATACAGACCAAAGAGAAAAGGTAGAGATCGAGCCTGTAGTAGATTCCGCGGGAAAGAAACGAAAGTATAAACGCCAAAGAGAAAAGATAGATATCAAGCCTGTCGTAGATCCCGCGGCAAAGAAACCAAAGAATAAAGACCAAAGAGAAAAGGTAGAGATCGAGCCTGTAGTAGATTCCGCGGGAAAGAAACCAAAGTATAAACGCCAAAGAGAAAAGGTAGATATCGAGCCCGTAGTAGATCCCGCGGTAAAGAAACCAAAGAATAAAAGCCAGACAGAAAAGGTACAGATCGAGCTTGTACTAGATCCCGCAGCAAACCTACAGGTAAATGAACAGTGGATGAAAAAGGATCTTGAGAATAAACCCAAAGGAGAATATCATAAAGGAAAGTTCTTAAAGAAATTGAATCATGAAATAATAGATAGCAAACAAAAAGATGAACTGAACCATAAAAATGAAAATGAACAAGAAAACGACTTACAACCAATCAATGATAGTGAAAGCGAAACTAAACCAGTTAAAAAATATGTTAGGAAAAGAACCAGAAAGTCAGCGAAACAGTCAACTAAATTAATAATGAATGAAGAAGAAAGGAAGAGTGAAGCAGAACAAAACAATACCAATGAGATCATGGAAGAAAATATACTGGACTGGCTAAGGAAAGATTCATTGGTTGAGATACCTGCCGAGAAAGATCAATTCTATAACGGATTAATGAAAGACGTCGATTATTACATGATGTCTACGTCCTGTACTTTGTACATTGCAAAATATTTTACGAATAAATGTATAACCAATAAAACATTCTACCTGACGGCTAGACAATTTTCGACATTGCGTGATAAAATATGGATCGATGGAATAGTCATAGATGCATACGTTGCAGCATTTGTACATGAATGGAGCGACGTGACGTATGTGTCAACAGATGACACAGGAGTTATACTAGGGCAAGAAAACTCAACGAAAAGAATAGATAAAAGCAGAGCGATTTGTAAAGTTAGGACTCCGATTAAAGATATGTTGGCAATGCCCTATATGATCCATGGACATTGGCGATTACTTGTTGTAAACGTAAAGCAAGAAACATTAACTTTATTAGATCCCTACGGAGGTGAAAGTGACAAGGACCGTGTAATAGATGCATTTACGAACTTCATAAGAAATTGTGGCTCAGAATGTTCATTTAATAGTTTACGCGATATTGATTGGAAATATACTGAAATAACGGAACGCCCATATCAACCGACCAATGATGGTTATAGTTGTGGAGTATATGTTATGTCTTATATGGAGCCCGCGATCAACAGCACGACATTCGACATGAAATTTAATGCAGTTACTTACCGACAAGAAATAGCATATCATTTACTTCTGAGAGCAAATAATGTTTCAGATTTGTGTTTACATTGCTTCAGAAAAGAACTGAAAAATATGATCGAGTGCGAAATATGTGAACGAAAATGTCACAAAGAATGTGCGTATAAATCAGAAATAAATACAGAGGACGAAGAAGAAGAATTAATAGGTAAAGGAAGAAGAAAGAAAAAAAATTGTCCCACTCTTCCGGACTCCTTTGTTTGTAAACTATGCAACAAACAGAAGCTGAACAAAGATATTTCAAAAGACATAACTTGAAAGATAAGTTAAAAAGAAAAGAAAAGTTAAAAAGAAAAGAAATGTTAGAAACAAAAGAAAAGTTAAAAAGAAAAGAAATGTTAGAAACAAAAGAAAAGTTAAAAAGAAAAGCTGTCAAGATTGATGAGGTTAAAAAGCCAACGAAACTCAAAAGGGTAAGTCATAGAAAATAAATCAAGTTCGTAAGACAATTAGTTATTAAGATGGTAAGATAATTAATATAATAGTAAAACGGAATAAGGAGAAATAAGCGAATTGTTCATTAGCGCGTATTCGGCCTAAAACAATTGAATCGAAGTTATTTATATTGAAAAATACTTTTTTATATATTCAAATAAAGAAATATTCATATAGTAAACATAAAACAGGTTAGACGCGGGAAAAGAGAACTTAATTAATAAGTATAAGCAGAAGTATATAAGATATAACTATTTTACAATCACAAAAAAAATGATGTACTGTATTATCAAAAGGTAAATAATAGGTAAAAAGGTAAAAAGAAAAGAAAAGTTAAAACGAAAAGAAAAGAAAAGTTAAAACGAAAAGAAAAGAAAAGGTAAAACGAAAAGAAAAGTAAAGTTAAAACGAAAAGAAAAGAAAAGTTAAAACGAAAAGAAAAGAAAAGTTAAAACGAAAAGAAAAGAAAAGTTAAAACGAAAAGAAAAGATAAGTTAAAACGAAAAGAAAAGTTGAAACGAAAAGAAAAGAAAAGTTAAAACGAAAAGAAAAGAAATGTTAGAAACAAAAGAAAAGTTAAAAAGAAAAGCTGTCGAGATTGATGAGGTTAAAAAGCCAACGAAACTCAGAAGGGTAAGTCATAGATAATAAATCAAGTTCATAAGATAATTAGTTATTAAGATGGTAAGATAATTAATATAATAGTGAAACGGAATAAGGAGAAATAAGCGAATTGTTCATTAGCGCGTATTCGGCCTAAAACAATTGAATCGAAGTTATTTATATAGAAAAATACTTTTTTATATATTCAAATAAAGAAATATTCATATAGTAAACATAAAACAGGTTAGACGCGGGAAAAGAGAACTTAATTAATAAGTATAAGCAGAAGTATATAAGATATAACTATTTTACAATAACAACAAAAATGATGTACTGCATTATCAAAAGGTAAATAATAGGTAAAAAGGTAAAAAGAAAAGAAAAGTTAAAACGAAAAGAAAAGAAAAGTTAAAACGAAAAGAAAAGTTAAAATTACAATCACAACAAAAATTATGTACTGTATTATCAAAAGGTAAATAATAGGTATAAAGGTAAAAAGAAAAGAAAAGTTAAAAAGAAAATAAAAGTTAAAAAGAAAAGCTGTCAAGATTGATGAGGTTAAAAAGCCAACGAAACTCAAAAGGGTAAGTCATAGAAAATAAATCAAGTTCGTAAGACAATTAGTTATTAAGATGGTAAGATAATTAATATAATAGTAAATATAATAAATAGTAAAGTACTAAGTGACCATTAGAGTTCATAAGTTAGATAATGAGACATGACAGTACAGAACATGTTATTCCATAAATAATAATAAAATATGCGGAAATAAAAAATAATTTTTTTTTAATACTAAAGATGGACATGCAAAAATGTAGAAGCAGATAACAACTGTTTACCGGTAGAGCAGCTACCGTTCCTATTGTATGTTTTCAGTGGTCATCGATACAGGAAAAAGTTAAATCAGAGCAGACATTATCAATGCAGTATGACCGAAGCATCTACAGAAACAAGTTATGATAACTTTGGAAATCACGATATCCCTATTTGCCAACAGAGCTGTGAAGAAGACCCCAATAATCCGAAATGCTCTGACGTATGCGCAATATGGAGTACACCAGATATCCTAGTTACGGGAGTAAACTAATGCTAATGGTCATCATCTGCAGCAGAAAATATTTAGAAAACCGCAAACAAAATCAGTTGTACACAGGGCTAATAAATTGTATTTACAACAAACATAGTGAAATCCTCTAGCAATAAAAAATATTTATAAATAAATTGATTTTCATTATTTTATTATACTTATATTACTATACCTTCAATTATTTAATTATATTATAATTTAGATACAATATGATTATAAACAAATAGTATTAAAATAAAGCTAATGGATCTTCAGACGTATATTTTAATGTGTCTTCGTAGTTTTTTCAAAATTCATCATTAACAAAAAATAAAAAGGAAACTGAAAGGGTGCGTCTTAATCATTCTAATGAAATTTTGGATGGGTTCGGTCGCTAGGTAACCTGATGGGATTATGTTTCGGAGCAAACTTAAATGAATACTATCTCATAAAAAGCTTTTCAACCCTGTTTCGAAGAATTCCGGGTTTATTTAGAAGTTCAAATTCATTTTCCAAGCGGATTTATGGAGAACGAAGATATGTAAAAAGTTATGAATTCAATGAGTTTAATAAAATGTAAAATTTTTTTTCGGTTTTAACCCCCTTACAGCCCTTGTTTAACGAGGATCCAAGTTGATTCTAAATAAGTAAAATATTTCGCCCGACAATCAGTAAATATAATATAGAAACTAACCTCAAAGTCAGAATTGGAAATAGTTCGTTCGTATAAATACAATTAAATTTAAGAAACACAAAAAATATTAAATAACAAAAAGACGAATTTTTTTACAAAAATTAAATAATATTTATATAATTTAATTGATTAATTGTACATGAACTGACCACTAACTGAACTATATTTAAAAAATCAAAAATATTTAAAATAATGTCGGAAGAAAATAAATGAAATACAAATTATTACAAGTGGTTGTGTTATTGAAGTTGTTAAGGTAAGGGTAGTCTTGTCATGAAGACAGAAAACCTCACATTTTTTATATTGTTAGATTCATCAATGTTATTACGTATTACTTTGCCTGTTTTGACATCGATGTTGCAATTTTAGTACGCAATACCAATGAACGCGAAGACAGTTAAATTCTGAAAAAGTTTTAAATAAAAATTTAAACTTACTCTGCAATATAACCGGAAATAATAGCAACAAAATTACGCAAGAGAATCTTACAGACGTTTAGGCAAAGTAATACGTAATAACATTGATGAAACTAACAATATAAAATTATTATATTACTACTCATCCTGATGCGATCGTGATAAAATGCTGTACGTGCTGAGAATGTATGATACAACTAGAGAACAACTTCAATTTCAGGACATCATGTTATAGGTATTATAATCTCTGTGTACATCGAAAGAAAAAGAGCTACGGCGGCTCTCCGGCTACCCCCGTATTTCCTAACTCCACGGACATATCTTTAGCTATCACATTATAGTAACTAGCTGCGGCGACAATTTCAAGCAGTACATCGAAAAGCATGAAAAAGATTTCAGAGAAAAGGTGCAAAATATTATCCTTTTTAGGCGATTTACTTTTCGGTATTTCTGCTCATTAGTATATTGAAGTAAAGAGATATCCGGTAATTGTATTCTATTTTAAGAAATATATATGTGAAGTAGTTAACCGTAAGACTTTTATTAGGCTAAGTTAGAATTTTTTATCTATATTTACCCCCATTGCCACCCCTATTTGAAGAACTTCCGGAACGAGTTAGGAGTTGGCATTTTTTTTATATATGTATTCTAGCATAATGAGGATATGTGTAAAGTAGAAAACCGTAAGACTTTCATTAGGCCAAGTTACAATTTTTTTACCTGTATTCACCCACTTCCAACCCTTATTAGAAAGGCTTCCGGGACGAGTTAGGGGTTGACATTTTATTTGTTAGTGTATTTTATCATAATGAGGATATGTGTAAAGTAGAAAACCGTAAGACTTTTATTAGGCCAAGTTACAATTTTTTTACCCATATTCACCCCGTTCCAACCCCTATTTGAAGGGCTTCCGGGACGAGTTGGGGGTCGAAATTTTATTTGTTAGTGTATTTTATCATAATGAGGATATGTGTTAAGTAGAAAACCGTAAGACTTTTATTAGGACAAGTTACAATTTTTTTACCTGTATTCACCCACTTCCAACCCTTATTAGAAGGGCTTCCGGGACGAGTTAGGGGTTGACATTTTTTTTATAAGTGTATTCTATTACAATGAGGGTATGTACGAAGTAGAAAACCGTAAAACTTTTATTAGGCCAAGTTAGAATGTTGTATCTATATTTACCCCCATTGCGACCCCTATTTGAAGGGCTTCCGGGACGAGTTAAGGGTTGTAATTTTTTTTGTAAGTGTATTCTATCCCAATGAGGGTATGTATGAAGTAAAAAACCGTAAGACTTTTATTAGGCCAAGTTAGAATTTTTTTACCTATTTTCACCCACTTCCAACCCCTATTTGAAAGGCTTCCGGGACGAGTTAGGGTTTAAAATTTTTATTATAAGTGTATTCTATTACAATGAGGGTCTGTACGAAGTAGAAAACCGTAAGACTTTTATTAGGCCAAGTTAGAATTTTTTTACCTATGTTTACCACCTTCCAACCCCTATTTGAAAGGCTTCCGGGACGAGTTAGGGTTTAAAATTTTTATTACAAGTGTATTCTATTACAATGAGGGTATGTACGAAGTAGAAAACCGTAAAACTTTTATTAAGCCAAGTTAGAATGTTTTATCTATATTTACCCCCATTGCGACCCCTATTTGAAGGGCTTCCGGGACGAGGTATGGGTTGACATTTTTTTTATAAGTGTATTCTATTACAATGAGGGTATGTACGAAGTAGAAAACCGTAAAACTTTTATTAGGCCAAGTTAGAATGTTGTATCTATATTTACCCCCATTGCGACCCCTATTTGAAGGGCTTCCGGGACGAGTTAAGGGTTGTAATTTGTTTTGTAAGTGTATTCTATCCCAATGAGGGTATGTATGAAGTAAAAAACCGTAAGACTTTTATTAGGCCAAGTTAGAATTTTTTTACCCATATTCACCCGTTCCAACCCCTATTTGAAGGGCTTCCGGGACGAGTTAGGGTTTAAAATTTTTATTATAAGTGTATTCTATTACAATGAGGGTATGTACGAAGTAGAAAACCGTAAAACTTTTATTAGGCCAAGTTAGAATGTTTTATCTATATTTACCCCCATTGCGACCCCTATTTGAAGGGCTTCCGGGACGAGTTAAGGGTTGTAATTTTTTTTGTAATTGTATTCTATCTTAATGAGGGTATGTATGAAGTAAAAAACCGTAAGACTTTTATTAGGCCAAGTTAGAATTTTTTTACCTATATTTACCCTTTTCCAACCCCTATTTGAAGGGCTTCCGGGACGAGTTATGGGTTGACATTTTTTTTATAAGTGTATTCTATTACAATGAGGGTATGTACGAAGTAGAAAACCGTAAGACTTTTATTAGGCCAAGTTAGAATTTTTTTACCTATGTTTACCACCTTCCAACCCCTATTTGAAAGGCTTCCGGGACGAGTTAGGGTTTAAAATTTTTATTACAAGTGTATTCTATTACAATGAGGGTATGTACGAAGTAGAAAACCGTAAAACTTTTATTAAGCCAAGTTAGAATGTTTTATCTATTTTTACCCCCATTGCGACCCCTATTTGAAGGGCTTCCGGGACGAGGTATGGGTTGACATTTTTTTTATAAGTGTATTCTATTACAATGAGGGTATGTACGAAGTAGAAAACCGTAAAACTTTTATTAGGCCAAGTTAGAATGTTGTATCTATATTTACCCCCATTGCGACCCCTATTTGAAGGGCTTCCGGGACGAGTTAAGGGTTGTAATTTGTTTTGTAAGTGTATTCTATCCCAATGAGGGTATGTATGAAGTAAAAAACCGTAAGACTTTTATTAGGCCAAGTTAGAATTTTTTTACCCATATTCACCCGTTCCAACCCCTATTTGAAGGGCTTCCGGGACGAGTTAGGGTTTAAAATTTTTATTATAAGTGTATTCTATTACAATGAGGGTATGTACGAAGTAGAAAACCGTAAAACTTTTATTAGGCCAAGTTAGAATGTTTTATCTATATTTACCCCCATTGCGACCCCTATTTGAAGGGCTTCCGGGACGAGTTAAGGGTTGTAATTTTTTTTGTAATTGTATTCTATCTTAATGAGGGTATGTATGAAGTAAAAAACCGTAAGACTTTTATTAGGCCAAGTTAGAATTTTTTTACCTATATTTACCCTTTTCCAACCCCTATTTGAAGGGCTTCCGGGACGAGGTATGGGTTGACATTTTTTTTATAAGTGTATTCTATTACAATGAGGGTATGTACGAAGTAGAAAACCGTAAAACTTTTATTAGGCCAAGTTAGAATGTTGTATCTATATTTACCCCCATTGCGACCCCTATTTGAAGGGCTTCCGGGACGAGTTAAGGGTTGTAATTTGTTTTGTAAGTGTATTCTATCCCAATGAGGGTATGTATGAAGTAAAAAACCGTAAGACTTTTATTAGGCCAAGTTAGAATTTTTTTACCCATATTCACCCGTTCCAACCCCTATTTGAAGGGCTTCCGGGACGAGTTAGGGTTTAAAATTTTTATTATAAGTGTATTCTATTACAATGAGGGTATGTACGAAGTAGAAAACCGTAAAACTTTTATTAGGCCAAGTTAGAATGTTTTATCTATATTTACCCCCATTGCGACCCCTATTTGAAGGGCTTCCGGGACGAGTTAAGGGTTGTAATTTTTTTTGTAATTGTATTCTATCTTAATGAGGGTATGTATGAAGTAAAAAACCGTAAGACTTTTATTAGGCCAAGTTAGAATTTTTTTACCTATATTTACCCTTTTCCAACCCCTATTTGAAGGGCTTCCGGGACGAGTTATGGGTTGACATTTTTTTTATAAGTGTATTCTATTACAATGAGGGTATGTACGAAGTAGAAAACCGTAAGACTTTTATTAGGCTAAGTTAGAATTTTTTTACCTATGTTTACCACCTTCCAACCCCTGTTTCAAGCGATTTCGGGTCGAATTAGGGGTTAGAAATTTTTTTAAAGCCGTTTTAGTTCATATTTCGCATGTATCTATCAGAATAAAATACTTAATCAAAAAAAAATTTTTCATCATTTTCGTCTGATTCTGACGTTCGAAACTTCAAGTACATACAACCTCTCAACCCAAACCTAAATCATATTTCCCGTATTCGTTATTCCTCTCTCGTGCATTCGCAAATATTGATAAATAACGCTTGCGCAAACTCGTGCGTCAGCGCCGTGTTTCGCACCTAGAAATCATTAACTATATCTTTATTCCTCCGAGCTTTCGCACACGAGAAAGAGCCGAAGAGCAGCGAGCAAAAAAAGCCGCGGAATTTCTCGCTCCGCGCTAAACTTTTGCCGAGAGAGGACGCAGGCGATCGATTCTCGCGAGAATTCGCCGTGGCTGTGCACCGCTAGCCGGAAGTAATCGCAATTTATGCCGATAAAGTTAATATTATCGGAGTCTGGCGTGGCCCGAAACGTCGAAGCTCGATAGTCGATATAACGACTGGTCGTATAATATATCTATATGCGCCTATGTATGTACGTACATATATGCATACGAAGGCGCGCATCTATAAACGCGAGAGTGCGAATATTAACCTTGCATAACGGCTTTGAATGCGGCGCCAGCGTGTGTATGTGTGTAGGTATGTGTGCGCGCGAGCGCTCGCAAATTTGAGCAGAGGTATGCCAATAAAATTTAATACATGGTGAGCTATAGCGCTGAATACAAAGAGATATGTAGAGAGAGGGAGAATGAGAGAAGGTCGAGTGAGTTGAGTCGTCGTAGACAGCAACAAGCGCCCTGATGCGTCGGTAATACGAATTCGGCACTCGCATGCAAACTATATCATAACACGAGCGCTAGCGAGTGTGTATTACAGATAAAGAAAGCTTCTGGACAGGATGAACTCTCTGTATGTGTGTATATATCTGTGTATCTGGTGTACTGGTGCCTCGAATCATGAAAGCACGAATTCGTGTTTGTGCGCGTGACTGTGTGTGCCATCTGCTGGCTTATACGTGTATAGGTAAGCTTCTGATAAGTACGTGTGAGTGTATATGAGGGAGCATGTGTGTATCAGTATTTTTCTATGTACGTACATTCGATGTGAAAAATATTTGGTCGAATGCGTTAGAATTTTTTTGGAATACAGCAATTTCATTGGATTTCATTGGATCGAACGCACGTTTTAGCTAACCTTATTAGAGAATTTTAAAAATTTTCAAACGCATTCGACCAGATATTTTTTACGTCGAGTGTACGTGCGCAAAGGTATGGCGAAGATTCAATTTCACGTTTTATGTGTGTGTGTATTATGCGAGAACATTCAAGGGAATGTATGTCGTATACATGTATTTGAAAACCCTTGTATAAAGAAGGAAAGTGTCGTTTATGAATCTCTGAGAAAGAGGTAAACAAGATAAACAGAAAGGTTTAGTGTAACATTGTCCTTATTTTCAGTGTAGAAACAGAAAAGCTTTATAATAATGAAATGATTTAAAGACTTTTTATATTCAAAATTGATGGATTCACGATATATTTACAATTAAAGTGGAGTTCCACTTTTATTTTTGCAAAAAACATTTATTCACAGTGATTTTCTTGTCTCATATAGAAAGTTTATTTTGTTTTAGAAAATAACATAACATCTTTTTTGTAAATAACATAATGATATTATGTCTATAATTTCTATAATTTTATATTATTGTATGTTTATGGAGGAGATAGTGCATAGTCGGAAGGGTATTTTTCAAGGGTTGCTAATACGAGTACGTTTGTATTGGATATTTGTTTTTAAAAAATCAGTAAATATCAAAGTGGTATATACTGAGAAGTGGTACACTATTTGTATGTAAATTTTAACACAATTATATAACAATAATTGTAAAACAGTAATGCATTCATAAAATATCATTACTTTTTTTTATATTACCTAAACTACAGTGTTCAGTTTCAAATAATTTATTAAAGTGTATAAATACCTATAAACCTCTACATAAACCTCTTTTTATATTACTCTGTCTATTTTGCACATATCTGGCTGAAATTTTTCATAAAAGTTATTAAACTCAAATGTTCTCATTGTTTTAATTATTCTGTACAATCAAAAATAAAGATACCCTTTGTATACCACTACTCATTGTATATAACTTTACCCTAACACCAATAAGAATAAAGTTTCCAAATTAAATTTTCTCTAAAAGTGTTAATTTCTCAAAGTTTATATTTTAGAAGTAAAAAGTGTTGAAAATAAACGTAACGTGTTTAAATTTTCAGAAAATCTTAATTGAACGCTTTTATTTATTTCAATGTTTTGAAAAAGTTATTTAAGTTCTATTTCAAATTTAAATAAAGTATATATTATCAATAATCACAAAAATAAGTAGTTTTAGATAATTTGTCAGTTCACTTAGTTTAATAATGTGTCCTTATTCTTTATAAAACCAGTAATGAATAAAGCATCAAAAAACATATAAATGATACTCACTTATTCCAATGTTTCACGTCTCAGATATTTTGTACATGTGTAGATTTTAGTTTTGAAAATTGTTTCTATTCATATTTTGGAATGAAGTTCATAAAATCGTATGAAAATTGGTGCACAATATTAGTTTTAAATAATGAATACACCAAAATCTAATGAACCTAAAATAAAAGTTAATAATGAAATTAATAAATAAGGTTAGGTAGGGCGAAACGGGTTATGGGGCAAAAGAAAGTACCAGCTCCATCTCGTCTCATCCGTGATTACGCCGTGGGAAGCCAATTAAAAACTCTTTATTATGTACTAAAAGGATTTTAAAAATACGAATCTTAATCATTTTATGTGCCTCGATATTCGAGGCGCAAGTGTAGCCATGAAAATAGTCACTATTATAAGTCTAAACTTACATATTTACAGACTGACAACAGCCGAGAAATCATTCTAGCGAAAATCTTAGTAAATGACGTTGTAGTGCTACTTAGAATCTTTAAAAATCGATCTCAGAAGTTACAATTGATAAACAATAAGCTATGTATAATTATTAATTTTAAAAACAATTGCTGCAGGCAAAACGGGGAGGAGGTGATTCCAAAAACATAGAAAAAAATAAACAGACAGAAAAAAAAATTCTACATAATTTGAAGAAATTTAAAATAAAATGTTAAAAAATGTAATTAAAATTTATAAAATATTACCCTCGGAGAACTCGGATGATTTATAAAACGCTTTTTAAACAAATAAATGGCCATTTTGACAGAAGTCTGTTTTAAAGGTTTTATTGTGTAAATAAGCTGATAAAAATTGAAAATAATTTGAACAAAGATGTTCTAATTCATACAGTATAAGAAAACGAAGCCTATTTTTAGGTACCTCGTTATTTCACACTACGACCTACCTAATAAAATTCGAAATGCATGCATACAATCAAGATTAATACTCACCGTTCAAGTGACAATCAAAATCCATCCAAACTACACATTCATACAAACATCACACGCAACTGATCCATACTCTTCCGTACCTGTCTTCAAATCCAAAAGCAAACTGACCAATTCATTGTTTCTCCCAACAAAACTACCTCAACTCAAGGAAAATAAACGCGCGCCTTTGTCGCGTCTCCTTTGAGGCCGACATAAATTTCAAACCGAGCTGCACTACGCCGTATAAAGCGGATGCAAAGCAGCAGAAGTGCGCGCAGGCTCCTGCTTCTCCATGGACGCGACGGTCAACTACGCAGCCGTGCAGTGCCCGAGTAAATCTAAATACAAAGGCCCGCTGCTGCTCGCGGGCTGCAAGAAGTCGCCTGGACGGAATACACTATACGAAAACACGCCAAAAGAATTCCCCGCTACGTCGACGTCGACGAGGACGACAACAATAACTGCAGAACTTTCCGCTTCACGCTCGATGTCACGCAGCGCAGCTCGACGTCTCCTCCTCGTCGTCGTCGTCCAACCTTCCTCCTCTTTCTCTTCTATCCGCTCCCGGTTTTTACATACTCCGTATTCGCTATGTCTCTCGCGATGTGCAGCCTTCGCGAGCTTTCCTTCTGCTCGGGCTGACCATTGCATACACTTCGCTCGCTGGGTGGGGTGGGGGAGGGAGGATGGGTGTATTCCCATAGAAAAGTAGCGGCCAATCCACTCGGGTACGAAAGTATACTGGAAAGGGTCTTCCTCGAAGAGAAACATAGTGCACTCAGTGTCTAGTCTGTGTGTGTATGCGTGTGTGTATGTATGTGTGTGCGTATATACGTGTGTGGGTATGTGCAGTTTCAACGTATACTTTTAATGAGGCATTTGTGCTCGCCGGCGTATTGCAATTTGTTTGAGTGAGCGCGCGATTTTAGAGAAACTTCTTTCATTTGTTCTATTTCTGCTGCACTTGTTGTTGCTGCAGTTGTTTCGAGGAGATCAATTTTTCCTTAATTGGAAGCATTATTCGAATTATTTTGTACAAATTGTTCTTTTAGTCGGAAAGTAAATGATTTAATTTATGTATTATGATAATTCCAGCAATTGAACGACAGTTTCTGCTTGAAGAAATGTCTCAATTAAAAGTTTCAGATTTATTGTGACTCGCTCTGTATTTATAAAAAAAGTTTTAATTGATCAGAAATAAGACAAAGGCTTCTTTCTATTTGATTTTTATGTTTTATTGGAATCAATCATTGGAATCAAGGACAAACACAATTATTCGCACTGACATTATAATAAGCGAAAGATAAATCGACCTAATATGCTTCAAAAGTGGAAAAACAAATAATTCTAATGAATTGTAATGAAGAAATACAATTATCATAGAATGAGCAACTTGGCTGTAAATTAATTTAAATTTGATCATTATAGATATTTTCATTAATTTGATATATTATTATTTTCATTTTGTTACTATTTATTTATTATTCAATTTTGGTTTATAAGAAAAAACATGATATTTACTTTCAATATAATGGAAAATATAGTGCAGAACTTTACCTATTTATGTACTTATATTATACACTAAACTTTTGATAATTTATCACACCCAATATAACGAGTTTTAAACTATATGTTTCTCGAATTAAGAATCTCTAACCTGAAAATATTATTTTCTCATTTAAAATGTTGCTTGATCGAGAGTCCACTATAACAATGAACCAAAGATGAATTCGAGAAAACATTGGACAAAATTTTTTTATTTCTATTTTTTTAGAATTATAGTCTTGATTTACAAGTCAACAATGCAATGAAGAATAACAGAAGAAATTAGAATTTCATAAATAAGAGTCTTTATGTAATAATGTAAAAAGTACGCCGTTATTATGCATAATGTGCAGAAATAATTCAGATAAACTTTAAATGCAATATTATAATATACTACGATATAATTTTTTCATTTGCAATATTAAAGGTATTGAAAGTAATAAAAATGACTACACTTCTCATAAAAAAGAATTTCTGTGTTTTTTTAATAATAGATTTCAATATGATATCGTTAAAAAATAATGATTTAATAGTTGATTCATTCCCGTCTACTGTTCTTCCTAATGAATTCTTATTTAAACTACAAAAAACTACTGACAAAAATAATTTTATTCCTAAAGTCATATACTCAAATTTTCCTAACAAAACGGTGAGTGGCATAACTATTTCACGTAAAACTTGGCATGCAACAAAAACAAGTTTACGTTGATGTTAAAGAACGCCGAAAAAAGCGACTGCGACTACCTTTGAAAAAGTTTGATGTTTTAAATGGATCTACAAGTGAAAAAGATAGGTACACGCAAGCATCACGTTGCTACGCCAAGCGAGCAACGTTTAAGTTTGTCGGGACGGGGGAAGGGGGTAGAGGGTGAATATTTTTCGCGCACACTACAGCTGAATTTGTCGGAGAATACGTCAACCTCACGGTAAAAAAAGCCCAGGACCGCCCGTTATGCACGATACCGAATTAAAATGCTAATTCGACGCATTAATTTCCATGCATTTGTGGCATTTATCTCTGCGTTAGTTTGGACGCGCTTCACGTTCGTATCATCATAGGGGCTCTCGCGAAACAGCGAAGAATAAATTCGTAATGGCTGGAAGTTGTCAACTTGAAAAGTCCGCAGAGTGAAGAACGATTTTGCGTATTGAATTTTGGGAAGAGAGGGATTTTATTTTGATAAATTGAGAAGGAGAACTGTCGAAAAGATCGAAATTGTTGATTTGTGATTGCTTGTCATCTAAATGAAAATGTGCAAAATTAGACTATATATTTTAATTGTAATAATTGGCTTGTTTGATAAATTTTATTAAATGATTTTTCAAAAGGCTCATTAGAGCTCATTATGTAAAAGTAATTTACACGAGGACATGTTATTACCTAATCCATTATAAACTTAGCAAATGATTAACAACCTCCATTACATGTAGTTATAGCTCATAGACTTGAGGCGTGTCTGATTATACAAGACTACATCTACTTGATAATATAAATCTTGAAATCTTAGTTACGAAATCAATACCTTTATTTTGCTGTAAAACAACATAGGATATTATATTATAGTATAATAATACGTGATACATTTTACGAAGTCTTAAATGAACATTTAGAACATAAACATGAAGAGAAACGTACAAAAGGAATTTTGTGGCGTAGACGATTGTAAGTGACATGATCAAAGAACTTTTTTTTCACTGTTAATTGAAATAATGGAACGCTACCCTTTTGGAAAGTTTCAGATACGCTGTCGTTGATAACAATAGAAGAGAAATATTACACACTTTCAAATACATGTGTACTACATCGATGATATTATTTCTAACATATCTAATAAACTGAAAGACTAAAACTCAAAAATCGAAAAACCGCTAAAAAACAATAATGCATCGGTAAACCAAAAAATTATCTCTGACCCCATTTCTTTTAAGATGCCCTGATAAAATTTCAGATTAGTGATAATTAAATGACCAAGGGTGAATAATCTTTTCTTATTATTTTCGACAAATCAAATAATGTATTTATAAAAAAAAAAATCCGTCATTTTAAAAAACTTTCAGCTATCCTTGGCATTTTGGTCATAATCAAGACCATTTGCAAACGCACATACACACATGCCCGTAGACGACACACGGAAGGCGACGCTTAAACCCCTTTGTCCGGAATAATCCCGGAACATCCGGCTCGTTCGTCAAAGCACGAGCCTAGTCCTCGAGTCGCTTCGCCCTCCCCCCTCCTCCTCCAATGAACTCTCCACGCACATCTGTACTTGCATATGCCGTAGCTGCTGCTACTGCACTTCGATCGAGAGCAGGGCACGATATCGCTCGAACAACCGCACACACAGGCGCCTATATATAGGCCTCGGACATTCTCCCAAGACGACGCGAGCACGCGCGCACACAGACACCAAGGGGATACCGCAACAGGTCGCAATTAACGCGTAAGATCGTCGTCGTCGTCGTCGTCGTCGTTGCTCCTACTTGCGGGGGGCTCGATGAAGCCGTCGAGAGGAGGTACGCACGCCGCCAATTAAAATGCTAATTTGCAGCTCAACGGCCGTAATGCTCGGCGAGCCCCCGCGGCCATTAGTTAGCGCGTTGTATAAGGTAGAGGCGTGGAGAGGAGGAGATCGAGTGGACATGGTGTGAGAAGGTGACAATTTTGGTCGCTGAGACGCTTAGGTAGCTCTGTCTATTGATTTACATACGAACGTTGCGTCCTTGTATGTTGCTGTAATTATTGGTAATATGATATATTTTGACGTAATTATACTGTCAAAGTAATAATTACTTCAAACTGACTAGAAGAGTGTAAGAGGTTAGGGAATCAAAATTTAAGCCTCCTGCACAGTAATTTAGTTTTTGATATTTGGATTTGATCGAATATAAATCTGTACTCATGTATGCTGCAATTATCTGCAATCTCTTAACCTTCAAAGGACACATCGATGCAAATTTTCACTTCCAAAATTTTCAAGTAGCTGGCAAAAGTATGTAGCTGGTTAAAATTCATGTTTAAAGCTTGTTTTAATAAAGTATTCAAGGTAGATGATATTATGACCATTTTAGAGGTAACTAACATCTTTCCATACTTGTCTTTGATCAAATAAGGACCTTAGAGATTCGGGTTACAAGAAATATTTTCATAAAAAGGAAACGTTGAAGAACTAATATACAAATTTTGAACGCCGAAACTTCAAGCTAAATTATTCTGTACCTAAAGCTTACTTCATACCTAAAACTTACACACTATTACGGTTCGATAGTCGAATGTTGTTCTCCATAGTCATCACTGTATACCCAGAGTCGAAAAACGGACTTAGTATATATAGATATACTGTACAAGAGGTGCAAATGCCATGCGACGAAGAGAAAGAGAGATAGAGAGAGATTAAATTAAATTAGATTAGATTTATTGAAGTGCCGCGGAGTATAACCCGATCCAGCCGATTTTCCATACATTGGTATAAAAGTTTTACATCTTATTCAGCAGAAATAACTTTTTTATATATATATACGTTATTTATACTCTTTCGTTTATAATACGATAATATAATAACAAGCAGAAGTTTCTAACAATATTATAAACGAAAAAGCATATACAGCAATGCAAAAGAGCAAAAGAAAAGTCGTTGAAATCGTGTAACATTATTGAGCATAACAAAAGGTGGCGAAATAATATTATTAAAGTTTCACAAGCAGGCATGTTTTCGAATTCCTCTCCGATTGATCTCTATGAGAAAATTGATTGAAGATAAAAGTTTTGAATAAATTAATATTATTTCTGTTGAATTTAACGGAAGAGAGGGAGTTCAAGAGATTGGATGACTTTACTACGAAGGAATCTTTCTTGGCTTCAGTTCTAGGGATAGCATATGTGAGTTTTTCGGGAGAGCGACACGCGGAACGGCGAACGACGCTTGTGTTTAATAGTGTAAATAACGACGATAAGTAAGTCAGATTGTCGTAGGAAATAACATTATACGTAAGAGGACCAGCAAAATACTCGCAACGCTTGTGCGCTGATAGCTAGCCTAAATCAATTCTAAACGACGTTACAAGTCTACGAAATATTGTATATTGAATTGAAATGTAGTATATTGTGTACCTAGGGTGAGAAATAGGCTTTTACCACCCGCGTGAGTTTGCTGTACGAGTCAGAGGCTAGCAAGCACGAGCCGAAGGTGAGTATTGCAAACACACAAGGGCGGAAAAAGCCTCTCACCCATGGTGCACACCGTATTTTTTGTGACACCTGTCGTCATGTTCTATTAAGAAATGAAATATGTATACCTACATATACATTGATTTACACACACACACACACACACATACACACACCCATGTATACACATACACACATATATACACACACACCCATGTATACACATACACACATATAGACACACACCCATGTATACACATACACACATATATACACACACACCCATGTATACACATACACACATATAGACACACACCCATGTATACACATACACACATATATACACACATAGAGATATACATACATACACATATGAAATAATTGCTATCGTATATTAATGTTTGTCAGGTAAATGAAAAATAAGAAAATAAAATTAGTTTTAATTTTATAATTAAAAGGCTTTACCGTACGTTATAACACAAAAGTCTTTACCGCCCGCTCGAGCGCTAATACACGCCGTGCTATGAAGGACGATTTATGAGACGAGTATCGTATACTATTTTATAGCACTGCCTGTCCTGAGTCAGCTGTCACGCTTATCCGTGCCCTAAGCAGTCCATTGTCATACCGTGAGGTAGCGCCCAAACGTAGCGAGGTGCATTAATGGACTACTTAGCACGGATAGGTGTGACATAAGTGCGGACTTAGGTCACACAGTATTATAAAGGTATATTACCGCACACAAATTTGACGCAAGCATTTAGTGCGCTCTTAACTTTAAGTACATATGTGGCATTTAGAACATGTTACACCGCGCACGCGTAATCGAAGTGTGGAAATACGAGTGATTCTACAAGATTTATCCACAGGTCACGGGAGAGCGCACCACGATTCAATTTTAGGAAGTACAAGGCCCCTTTGATTCGACTGGTAACATATTTCACATATCTTTTCCAGTTAAGTTTCGGTATTATCCAGACGCCCAGATTCAGGGCTTCAGTAACGTAGTAAATAGGATGTCTATTTATTCTGATTTTTGGGCAATTTTATAAGTCGAATCGATTGAGAAACTTAAGGTTGCCTAAAATCATCTCTTTAGTTTTAATAAGGTTCAATGTATATGAGCGAGACCATGATCAAATTAATTT
This sequence comes from Gastracanthus pulcherrimus, assembly GCA_949152435.1. Classification (NCBI taxonomy): domain Eukaryota; kingdom Metazoa; phylum Arthropoda; class Insecta; order Hymenoptera; family Pteromalidae; genus Gastracanthus; species Gastracanthus pulcherrimus. The sequence goes on along the minus strand of OX424573.1, from coordinate 161,449,580 downwards.
TGGAAACTGGAATAGTATACCTGAGTATCATCCATGAAAATCATGCGTTTGGTATGTTTAGATAAAGTGCGTGGTGAATCATTTATAAAAACTTTAAACAGCAACGGGCCAAGCACAGATCCCTGGGCAACGCGACCGCGGGATGCCAGCCAGTCGGACGCGGTATCACATTGGTCAATAACCGATTGCAATCTATCATGAAGATAGCTATAAAACCACTTGAGGAAGGAATCCGAACAGTTCACGCGCCACAGTTTTGTTACTAAAGTATTATACGGAATAGTATCAAACGCCTTCCAGAAATTGAAGAGGACTAGCAAGGTTATTTTCCGTCCATCAATCGTGATTCAGATGTCCTGAGATGTCCATTCAAATTGATACCTAGGAGCGCCATCTGAGTACTACGGCCCATTCAAAATCTCACTTGCCTGGAGTCAAGTAAGCCTTGACGCTCAAGGTAATTACTAAATTGTTCATGAACGATTCATTCAAGAATTTTTGAGCATTTGGGGAGTTTAGCGACGGGCCGCATATCGGATGGAGAGAGTGGCAATTTGACCTTTGAAAGATGCATTAACAGGGCTTTTTCCCGTAGGGATGGAAAGGAGGCTGTAGCTATGGATCTATCGAACATATATTTCAGAGGCTGGAGTATGGTCGGGTAAATGACTTAAAAGCTTCGTGGATAAACTATGAATGCCTGTTAATTTCGTGTTTGAACCTTGAATAGCTCTGAGAAGGGATAGTTTCGGATACAGTGGAGAGGTGAAACAGCGCAGTGATCGAAATGGATGGTTCTTCGAGCAGTGCCTCATCAAGATCAGCATCGGTAATGAGCGCTATACCTGATGATATGGAAGAAAGAGAGAGAGAGAGAGAGAGTGAGAGAGAGAGGAAGGAGAGAGATCGCCACATAGAGAATATCGTCTATCGATTCGGTGACAGAAAGTACTGCTGTAAGGCGATCCGCATATCGCAAAATGTGATGGTCCCTGGTAATAATCAAATCGTTGTCCCGTCACTCTGATGCCGTGAAATAAATGGTTTACAGCCTGCCATAAAATGTATTTACATCAAAATTTTAGTTAAATCATCAAAATATTAAAATTTGTATTTCACAGGATGTCTGAAGAACGACGCTACAGTTTCGGTATCATGGTGAGCATGGCTCAGGCGCTTCAATTTGATAAGGGAGATGATAAACCTACCCGTAACGGACAGTTATGAGGACCTACTTTTTTAATTTATTTTTCAGTTTTAATTAAATATCTCTCTGCAAAGTTGTTGTCCCAATCAAAAACAACAACTTTCCAGACATATATTCTCGAAATTAAAAAGTAAATGAGTAAAGTGATTCCCCGTATTTGCTGATGACAGAAGGGTTTAGTATCACCTTAAGACGATGACGATGGTCAAAATTTCAATAATATTGGTGATGAATTTCATGTCTCTAGTGTAGAATTAGCGAAAAGTTTTGCAATGAAGCTGTCGAGGTACAAGATGTAGAGCGTAAAGGCGATGGGAATGATTCACATGGGTAGGTATTGCGAGCGCGAAGTACTACACGGACTTACATGAAATACCCGAATTGTTTAAAAAGAATCTGCAATGATCACTTTTGTGTTGAGTATTAGTTACATGTAGTTAGTTAGATTTAAAATTATTTTATACAATAAATAACACAGCCCCACAAAAAAAAAATTGTAAGTCCCAAAAACTTGACCACGGTACTTATATGTTTTTGGGATCGCTGAATCCGAATCCAGGGTTAGTTTAACCCCATCAGATCTTTCTCAAGGTCAGTTGAAGGTCAAATTATCGAAATACATGAAAAATACACTAAAACCATGGTATCTTGGGGTTTTTGGGGTCGCTGAATCCGAATCCTGGGTCAGTTTAACCCCATCAGAACTTTCTCAAGGTCAGTTGAAGGTCAAATTATCGAAATACATGAAAAATACACTAAAACCATGGTATCTTGGGGTTTTTGGGGTCGCTGAATCCGAATCCGGGTCAGATTAAACAATCAGATCTTTCTCAAGGTCAGTTGACGGTCAAATTATCGAAATACATGAAAAATACACTAAAACCATGGTATCTTGGGTTTTTTTGGGGCGCTGTATCTGAATCCGGGCTTATTACAACCCTATCAGGTCATGGTCAAGGTCAGTTGAAGGTCAAATCAGAAAGATTCATAAAAAGTAGAGCAAACCATGACATTTAGGGGTTTTTGGGGTCGCTGAATCCGAATCCAGGGTCAGTATAGTCCCATAAGGTTATATTTATGGTCAGTTCAAGGTTAGTTCAAGGTCATGGACGTAAAGAGAGTGAAAAAATTAGTTATAAACTGAAACAATGCAAAAGGTAATGGAAACCATAAAGCAAAGAACAATGTATATGCAAGTACAATCGTATCCTTTAAAAATATATCATAGTTTGCTGCTCCTTCATTTACTTTAAATTTGTTAGAAGTATATGCAATTCAATAAAATACCCGTAAAAATATTAAGCCCATTACTCTTTTTTATGGTAACGAACTATTTTATTGTCAAATGATCTACGAAGTGGATTACGCTTCCGCTTCTCCGATGTTGATGGTAGATCTCTTTTTAACGACCAACAGTAATCTGCTAACATATTTACGTCCCATCTTCCTTGGTACCTGCGCTCCATTTCCTTGATATCTTGGTGAAATCTCTCTCCCTGCTCTTCGCTGTAATCGCTTAGGTTTTCTGGAAATTCATCAACATGCGAATATAAAAAGTGTAATTTTAGATTCATTAGGCAGCCTTGATTTTTGTAACTATTTACTAAATTTAAAACTATTTGTTGGTAATTTGGGCTCTTATGATTTCCAAGAAAGTTTTTAATTACGTCCTTGAAACATAACCATACTTCTCTCTCTGTATGATTCATTTTCGTAACAAAAATTTCATCATTTATCATCTTACGAATCTGAGGGCCATCGAAAATTCCTTCATTTACTTTAGCATCACTTAATTTGGGAAACTGATTTCGCAGATACTTAAAGCAGCTACCATCTTTGTCTAAAGATTTTACCCATTGTTTCATAAGTCCCAATTTAATGTGCAGAGGTGGTATAAGAATTTTTGATGGATCAACAAGTGGCTTATCTTTTATATTCTTAGAACCCGGTTCGAACTTTTGTCTAACGGGCCAGACACTCTTTATGTAATGATTCTTTCTATCCCTACTATCCCATTCACATAAATAGCAAAGATATTTTGTGAATCCCGATTGTTGCCCCAGAAGTATTGTTATGATTTTAAGATCCCTACATATTTGCCATTTATGATCATTGTATTTTATTCGGTCTAATATTACGAGGGTAGTTCAATAAGTCTTTAGAATGACCAACTGCAAAGATATAGTTGGGTTGATGAATTGCTTTAAACATGGATGTTACAACCCTAACGAGTGGAGATTGTTCATCGATTCGTCAACGAGAAGTTTAAAAGCCGTTCTGTTACACAATACAAATGTTTATGCAGCCATTACCATAGGATATTCGGTAATACTGAATAAAGAGTACTGTAACATGAAAGTAATATTAGACCGAATAAAATACAATGATCATAAATGGCAAATATGTAGGGATCTTAAAATCATAACAATACTTCTGGGGCAACAATCGGGATTCACAAAATATCTTTGCTATTTATGTGAATGGGATAGTAGGGATAGAAAGAATCATTACATAAAGAGTGTCTGGCCCCTTAGACAAAAGTTCGAACCGGGTTCTAAGAATATAAAAGATAAGCCACTTGTTGATCCATCAAAAATTCTTATACCACCTCTGCACATTAAATTGGGACTTATGAAACAATGGGTAAAATCTTTAGACAAAGATGGTAGCTTTAAGTATCTGCGAAATCAGTTTCCCAAATTAAGTGATGCTAAAGTAAATGAAAGAATTTTCGATGGCCCTCAGATTCGTAAGATGATAAATGATGAAATTTTTGTTACTAAAATGAATCATACAGAGAGAGAAGTATGGTTATGTTTGAAGGACGTAATTAAAAACTTTCTTGGAAATCATAAGAGCCCAAATTACCAACAAATAGTTTTAAATTTAGCAAATAGTTACAAAAATCAAGGCTGCCTAATGAATCTAAAATTACACTTTTTATATTCGCATGTTGATGAATTTCCAGAAAACCTAGGTGATTACAGCGAAGAGCAGGGAGAGAGATTTCACCAAGATATCAAGGAAATGGAGCGCAGGTACCAAGGAAGATGGGACGTAAATATGTTAGCAGATTACTGTTGGTTGTTAAAAAGAGATCTACCATCAACATCGGAGAAGCGGAAGCGTAATCCACTTCGTAGATCATTTGACAATAAAATAGTTCGTTACCATAAAAAAAAGTAATGGGTTTAATATTTTTACGGATATTTTATTGGATTGCATATACTTCTAACAAATTTAAAGTAAATGAAGGAGCAGCAAACTATGATATAGTTTTAAAGGATACGATTGTACTTGCATATACATTGTTCTTTGCTTTATGGTTTCCATTACCTTTTGCATTGTTTCAGTTTATAACTAATTTTTTCACTCTCTTTACGTCCATGACCTTGAACTAACCTTGAACTGACCATAAATATAACCTTATGGGACTATACTGACCCTGGATTCGGATTCAGCGACCCCAAAAACCCCTAAATGTCATGGTTTGACTCTACTTTTTATGAATCTTTCTGATTTGACCTTCAACTGACCTTGACCATGACCTGATAGGGTTGTAATAAGCCCGGATTCAGATACAGCGCCCCAAAAAAACCCAAGATACCATGGTTTTAGTGTATTTTTCATGTATTTCTATAATTTGACCTTCAACTGACCTTGAGAAAGATCTGATTGTTTAATCTGACCCCGGATTCGGATTCAGCGACCCCAAAAACCCCAAGATACCATGGTTTTAGTGTAGTTTTCATGTATTTCGTTAATTTGACCTTCAACTGACCTTGAGAAAGTTCTGATGGGGTTAAACTGACCCAGGATTCGGATTCAGCGACCCCAAAAACCCCAAGATACCATGGTTTTAGTGTATTTTTCATGTATTTCGATAATTTGACCTTCAACTGACCTTGAGAAAGATCTGATGGGGTTAAACTAACCCTGGATTCGGATTCAGCGATCCCAAAAACATATAAGTACCGTGGTCAAGTTTTTGGGACTTACAATTTTTTTTTTTGTGGGGCTGTGTAATTTTCTTATTTACTTAAAATACGTTCATTAATTAATTTTTCTATTTCCAGAAAACCCAAACTTTATAAGAACTTTAAAAATATGTAATAACATTTTTATATTATAATAATTTTTCCTACGTTAATATAATAGCCTTTCGATAATAGAACCCAATAAGAACGAGCAGGTTTGATCCAGGACTAATAGAATTGGAGTATTTTTCAAACATGCGTGGTTTTTAAAATCTACTTTTGGTTAACAGAAATTTTCAATATAAAAAATATTTTCTAATCTGTATTGAACCAAACCTGAGCTGCAATTTCTTAATGAGTGTTATAAGGGTCGGCTCATTACCGCATCGACATAAGTTCGCCATTCCACCCTATTCTGGACAAGGCCTATCCAATCCTCGTGGTTTCTCTCGATATCATCTAGGTCTTGTTTTACGTTATTTCCCCATCTCCGTCTAGGTTTATCGATCGGTCTTTTACTATCCAGTTTACCTACTAGTACTCTGAATGCTATTCTCTCATGTTCCATTCTAGCTAAATGCCCCACCCACCTGAGTCTACGTGCCTTTATTACTCTATCGATATTTAAAGAATCGTGCAGTTCATCTAATTCTCCATTGTAGAGTCGTCTCCACTGTAGGCTTACAAGGAGAGTCCACGACCTGCGGGAAGCGGTTTTCGGAAAGGCTTCAGGAAGCGGTTTCTTGTACCTAAAAATGATGACTAACACCCATAGTTTTGTCTTATAGGCCCTTGGGATCAAAATATTATAATGGGGAGACCAGGGTAAAGTGAATATAGTAACTGTAAAACGCGAAAATAATGTATTTTTTGGACTTAAAACATTACTTTGTAAGTTGCACAAGAAACTTCTTAAATTAATAAACATACTAGTAACTTAAAGAGAAATCATCTATTAAGTTTAATATTATTTAGCTATTTTTTAAAATACCGGATCACTTTACCCGGACCCTTCAATGCAGGGTAAAGTGAAGTAGAGGATAGAATTAAATATTTTGAAAATATTTTACATTTCTTTGTACATGAATAGATAAAAACGTTAATTTAGATAATAAGAAAACTTAAATGAAATGAATAGATAATAAGAAATCTTAAAACCTTTTAAATACAGTAAAATACGAAACAGCTAAATATGGAGATTATGTTGGCCTATTTTGACATAAATACAAAATGAGTTGCAACAAAGGCTTGGTATACTATACTAACACTCACCTTAATAAATATTTTGTTAAATTTTCCATCTGGCCGCGTATAAATTAGTGCAATCGATTTTTTTTCGGACCACTTTACCCTAATTCACTTTCCCCGAGACGTCGATTCTTAAAAATTCTTGTTTAAAAACGGAAAAACATCATTTAAAGCTCTGCATTATTAGCAATAGTTAATAAAATATATTTGAAGTAGCTAGAAAAAAATCTAGCAATAAAACTGATCATAAACATCTATAATCGTTATAATGAATTCGATAAAACAACTTTCTTTTAAGATCGAAAAATACAATCATTTCTCTTTCGTAGAATATTTATTGTTATTTAGTGAAACTTCTTTATTATCATCCTTGCACAATTATCTTTCACTAAAATTAAAATTAGGCATAAATCATAAATCATTGAAGAAATAATAAGCATTATTCACTTTACCCGTGTGTTCACTTTACCCCAGTTTCCCCTATGACCTTTTATATTCAAAATACATATTATTTCAGTAAAAAATGGTACCTATACTTCGTACGAGTATCATAAGTCTGTAAGATTTTTTGCTAGAGAATTGATGTAACAAGATAAAAAAGTTGACTAAAGGAGCGTTAATTTAAGCTTCCTTTCATAAAAAATATTATTCTGTTGCAAAGTTATGAATAATCAAAATTGATGACGAAAAATGCATGGAAAAATACTAAATTTCAAGAGATGAGAATCCTCCAAATTTGATGTGTTTTTCGTGAATATTTTGATTATTTATAATTTTGCAAAAGAATAATATTTTTATAAACAAAGTTTAAATTGAAGCTCTTTTAGGCAACATTTTTGCTTCCTCCTGGAAGCTTTGTAATAGTAAAAAAAAAGTTTTGCTTAAAACATGTTAGAAACATGTTTTGAGACATAAGAAGTTAAAAAACACTATTTTTAAAAAATGTGCGTGTGCGTGTGCGTGTGTGCGTGTGCGCGTGCGTGTGCGTGTGTGCGTGTGTGCGTGTGTGCGTGTGTGCGTGTGTGTGTGTATGTATGTGTGTATGTATGTATGTGTGTATGTATGTATGTATGTATGTATGTATGTATGTATCCCTCTGTATCTCAAGTAATCCACGGTTAAATTACCTGATTCAGGGCTCATTAAATTTGCTTTTTAAAGGAAGTTTGTTTGAATGTTTTATATATTGCAAGTTTTACGTTCCGTGACAGCAGTCGTGACTTTAATACTTTATTAACGGCGTAGAAGCGAGCGTTTTCATACATGGAGTCTCTTTTTTACTTCGTTTTTAATTTCGTTTTTACTGTTTATTATTGTCCCTAGGTATTTGTACTTATCGGCTTGAAGGTCTGTGTCATTGTTATGTATTCCTAGCTATCTGTAACCATAGAGTTGGTTTTTTCTACGCTTAGTTCTAGGTCTACTTCTTTTCCTGCTTTGACAACATATTCTAATAATAAATTAAAGATAATTGGTAATAGTGCATCTCCTAGTTTTAGTCCATCACAAATGCTGAAGGGCTTCGATAGTTTATTTCCTTCTCGTGCTCTTCCTTAATTATCATGCAGGCTGATTTGTACTAATTTTACTAACTTTTTGGGTACTCTCTAAATGTGAAATAGTGAAAATTCACTAATTTCTAGTGCATATTCACTAACAGAATTAGTACAAAGTATGCAACTAGAAAATAGTGAATAGTCACTAGATGAAATAGTGAAAAACCTTCACTATTTGAATTAGTGTAAATGAACTACTTACTTTAGTGATTATTCACTATTTAAATTAGTGAATCGATATTAATAAAAATAATGAAAGTTCACTATTTAAATTAGTGAAACTTTACTATTTAAATCAGTGGATAGATATTAATAAAGATAATGAAAATTCACTATTTAAATTAGTAAGTTTTTACTGTTTAAATTTGTGAATCTTCAATATTTAAAGTAGTAAAATGATTGTCCCATGATAGATTTAAATTAAATAATGTAACAAATAAAATAATTAAATAATGTAACAAATAAAATAATTAAATAATGTAACAAATAAAATAATTAAATAATGTAACAAATAAAATAATTAAATAATGTAACAAATAAAATAATTAAATAATGTAACAAATAAAATAATTAAATAATGTAACAAATAAAATAATTAAATAATGTAACAAATAAAATAATTAAATAATAAAATATTATAGAATTTGAAAAAATCTAGCTGGAGGCATGAAAATTCTTCTAACCTCTTCCACGAGGCGTGATTCAGGTTATGTAAAATTTTCGAATTAATGTAAAAATTATACATAACCACTACACCTCATAATTATATATATTTATATGATTACTTACCAGTAATAATTAAATTCAATGCTGTGTTTTTGTATTATATTATGTAGTTCACAATTCTCACTCTCAACGGTCGGCACGCTTCCGGACTTTTGGCGGGTTTCACTGTTCGAGGATTTTCTCTCGTAGGAATGTGCGGGATTTTTCTCACTATTTTAATCGTGAAATTTTTCACTAGATGAAATAGCGTTTCGGTTTACTAATTCATTTAGTGGTTTATTCACTATTTTAATAGTAACAAATTTTCAACTTCTGAATTAGTGATATTTTCACTATTTTACAAGTGAGAAATGGGTTCACTAACCGAAATAGTGACAATTTCACTATTTCACATTTAGAGAGTATGCCTAGCATAACAAGTATGTGGTACATTTTCGTTCTTATGACCGAATCGTAAGCTTGAACAATTAAAAATCGCATATACAAATTAGCATCAAGTTATTCTTTGCAGGTGACTATTTTTCTTAATTTGAATAGTAAATTTGTTTTTGTTATTTCATTTGTATGTAAAAAAAACTATGAAAAATCTATCATAATCTTAAAAATATTGAAAATTATGCACCAAAAATTCATCATTTAATAGACAATTTTCATTACATTTTAGTAACAAGTTAATGAATCAATCTAATACTTTTCATGCATAATTATTAACAGATAAAGAACAATAATCGTTAATTTTAAAAGATGCACGCACAAATACATACAAATATATACACGCGTAAAAACACACACACACACACACACACACACACACACACACACACACACGCACGCACACACGCACGCACGCACACACACGTACACGCACACGCACACGCACACGCACACGCACACAGACACACATCCAAATACACACATCCAAATACACACATCCAAATACACACATCCAAATACACATTTTCTAAAAATAGTGTATTTTGATTCCTAATGTGTCAAAACATGTTTCCATAATGATTTCTGCATAACTTTTCTTTACCATCACAAAGCTTCGTCTATGAGAAAGCAATATACAGAATCATCCATAAATTTTGAACTTATTTTGATCACTACAAATTTTAAAGTATTATATAAGAACATTTAATTATAACATTCTTAAGCTTGAAACGCAACATATTTTTCGTAACACATAAGAAGAAATATTTCCGTAGGATTTAGCGTGAGAAAAAGGAAACTAAATAAATTATGTGCAAAGTACTCTTTTATGTCGGAAAACTAGTAAAGAGTAACGAAAGTAAAGAGGCCAAAAGGAAAAGGAAGACTAGAGAGACTTTGCTTATGCGAGAATCTAGAATAAGAAGCTGCCGGAAAGTAAAAGAAATTGGGCTCTTTTACACACGAGGTCTATGAGAGCACAAGAAAAAAGTACACGCTGCAGAAGCTCGACGATTCCTGAATGTTTTAACACTCGCTCGACGCGCAGCTACTTTACCATTTTGCTCGCCTACTTACATTTACACTGGCGTATTCAATTCTTTTTTTGTCTGGTATATATGTATGTCTTCAAGCGGAATTAACCTCTAAAAATATGTGCACTGGATTTCGAGTATTCCGACTCATTTTCTTTTTTAAGAATCCATTATTTGCTTACCCGATAAATAAAATATGACATTTTTTAATGAACGATTAAAACTACAATAATAAAACCATAATAAAAATTATTAAAAATATGACAATATTAAAATTTTCATACTTTTGGTAGAAATAACATAAATATTATTATTGTCCCACCTCAAAATATTATATGTTATATATAACGCATATAAATTATGCGTAAGATGTAAAACATTGCACAGTTACAAATAATAAAACAAAAATCTTGAAAGCTTGAATTTTTTTCGTTGTCTCTGCGTACCTAGCAGATAAAGCTTGATTTCTTCGCTTCATCTCCCAATAGAAACTTCGGTCCTTGTTGTTTAGAGTCGAGCGAGAACAAGAGTGGCAAACGAGAAAGCAGCGCGCGCTTCACAATTCAGCCGGAGCGCGTAAAAAAACGGCGTGTGTATATACGTTGTCGGGTGATAAAGTCGGGCGCGCTCACGAGCCGTAAACGCATATAACCCCCACGTGCCTCTCGCATCTCGACGCGAAATAAGACACTCGAAGGCAGCATTTAAATGCTTTACGCGCTTCTGACATTCCTGCATTTCCGTGAAACGCTACATAATCGTCTTTTTGCGCGAGAAACTCTGAATCGTAATCGTTTTTTTTCTGTTTTCTTGTCATGGTTCTCTTTGAGTTCAAGAGAGGACTCAGCTATTTTTAAATAATAGTTTATAATTTATCATTTTTTTTAGTTATCATTCAGTAGTTCAGTAAATGACTTTATATACTTCGTTAAAAGATGCGAAAAATCAGTCGATCATAATCTTAACATTATTTGTATTATTGTTGTACTAGAAAACAGCTATAATATACTTTACACATACACACACACATACGCGCGCGCGCACACACACACACGCACATACAAACGCATACACACGCACACACAAACACACGAGCGCACACACGCACGCGCACACACGCACAGACACACAAATTAGGTGGCAAAATGGGAGGCCTCAAGATGCCGGCAATTTAGAAGCATTTCAGGAGATCAGAATTTATGATCGGAAAGCGTTGACAGCTTACGGTTGTCCATTTTACCACCTAAATTTTATAGTAATTTTAAATCGAGCATAAGTTTTATCTAAATATCTTCAAAGATGCTGCGACCACGTATATTAATAGGCTTAATATCAGCTTACATATCATACATCATATAAATTACCTCTGTCTGCAATAGTGTCATGTTTGCTTTACATGAAAAAACCGCTATCGATTCATTAGCACTTACAAGGGGAGTACACGGAGTCCGGGACATGGATTTTGATGAAACTTCGGAGATAGTTTTCTGGCACCTAAAAATGAGTCCCAATGCCTGTAGTTTTATCAAATGGGCCTTTGTACAGCAGATACAGCGTATTTCATTAACATTGATAGGATATCTATGTATATCTTATTTTTAACATTGCCTATATAAGCAATACAAAGGTTTTAAGCTCTATCTCATATTCAATAGCCAATTTGATAAAGCTACGGGCATGGGGCTTCATTTAGAGGTACCAAAAATCGATCCCCAAAGTTTCATAAGAATCCGTGACCCGGACTCCGTGAACTCCCCTTGTTAGTTTTCTCCAACCTTATTAACTGTTTCAGTATGAAATTATTTGTTCTATTTAATTTTGCGGTGAAAAGTCAAAACAACAAGCCCATTTTTTTATAAATGACAAGATACATGAGTTCGAATTTTTTAAATATATCTATTAAAGGAATATCATTTAATAAACATATTGATCTTTTGTCAAATTTTGAAAATTCAATATGACGAATCCAATACCGTGGACCAAAAATTAACATACTGACCGCGATAGCTCCCGATTAGTAAACTTCAAGTAAATCCGATTGATTTTCAAAATATTGTGCACCTTACTGATTCCACCATTTTAAATTATGTATTCTTGTTAGCGAATTCGTGATCGGCAACCCCAGAAACATCCAACTAGTAACTTTCAAGCAAATACAGTTAATTTTACAAAAATTAAAAGAAATCATAAAAATGAAAAAAAATGTTATAAAACAAAAACGAATCGATGAATCTCAAGAAAACTTAAACCGAGTTAAGGTGTTTTTGATAAAGTATACTTATTAATTCGTATTATACGACCCTATATTCATGAATGTAGAACATCAAACGCATTTTCTAGAACTTGTACAGTAGAATATATCGATATCTCTTGCGCTGTCCCGTATCTCTTGACGCATCTACCTAGTGTGGATGTCTGTATTACTGTTACCCTACCCAAATACTAACACTCAAATATATTGTCTATCTGTCATTACAAATAAAACATAAATTATATTAAAAAATACTCGAATATAATATATAAGCAATCCGTAACTGTTATTAGTATAATAAACAAACAAACGTGACATTCTTTAATTTAAGAAACTTTTAAAATAGCATATTATGCAACAAGTACGTAAAATGCGATTTTACACATGAGTAGCGATCGCCGCACACGAGTCGGCGAACGAGTGCTGCGCGATTGCACGATTGTGTAAAACGTACGTACGAGTTTTTTTTATCTCATTATGGACATTCCTGGCTATATCGAGCCTGGATGTATACAATACCAACAGTATGGGTTTGGCACAGCTCTATGCTGGATGCAAAAAAATCCTCGTTCCTGAGTAGAAAAAAGCGAGAATCTAGTCATATCCTCCAAAGTATATGATCTTCTTGGACTCTTCGAGGGTAGGTCTCGTTCCATTACCGGGGACGAAAATCTTCTTGAATCCTGGTTAAATTTATCTGAATGTAGTGTTACGAAATATTATATTGATTTGTAGATATTATATGTGCATAAATTATATAAAAAAAAATACAATTGGGATAAATTAAATAATAAGAGAAAAATACAAACTATTATGTATCTATATATTTCATAGAATAAGAAATGAAACTATGCGAAAACCTATTTCAAAACTACTCTCGTTAACCAAAGAACAAATGTCAGAACCAATCTGAACACCTTTTTTTCAAAAAATATAATCAAACCATTTCTGAATTTAGCTCCACCATAAAATAGCGTAGTTTTGCATGTCAGAAATTATTATAAGTTTTATAATATGTAACATATTTAAATGGCAAATAAAATTGAAAGATTGTTCTTTATAGTATATTGTATTATTTGTAGCCTTATCAGTCATTTCGTTACCAAGAATGCCACAATATCGTGTAAAATTGTATTAAACTATATAAAATATTTCTAATAATCGCTATATAGTTATGCATGGGTTCCTCTAAGGAGGAAATTTCATCAAATGAAGAAAATACATAAAAAATAATTTTTCAGTCATAACATATATGAGGTGCAAAGTAACTTCATTTTTATTCATAAATAAAATTTAATAACAAAAAAATAACTACAAATGGGCTTATACCTGGAGTATGAAAAAATTAACGCTTGTTTACAACCCAACACATTTTTATTTTTAAACTTATGATTTTTTTTCGATGCTATTTAAATCCTTAGACAATTCACAAGACCTGCACCGTTTCAATTTTAAGAAAATACTTGATCAATGAAGAACAATGAACATTTATTAATAATATTTTTTACTACATGTCTCATTATTACACGTCACATTTTATAAATAAATGCTAATTGTTCTTCACTGATTAAGTATTTATTCAAAATTAAAACGATGGAGGTCTTGAAAATTGTCTAAGGATTCTCAAGAGTACCTAACAAAAATTATAAGTTAAAAAATAAAGGTTTGTTGGGTTGTACACGCGCCTCAATTTTTCCGTACTCCAAGAAGATGCTCATTTGTTGTTATTTTTTGGTTATCATATTTTTTCGTAAGTAGAAAGGGGTTCTCGCATTGCTGTATATTTATTTAACTCATGAAATAAAATAATTTTTTTTGTAATTCCCTGATTTCGATGCAATTTCCACCTGAAGCCAAGATGGTCAATGACTTTGAGCGTGCTCATAGAATCAGTGAAAATTGCAGATAAGCCAATAGAAGAATTGAAAATAAGCTAATGAACCTGGAGTATAGCGAAAGCCTCACAGTTAAAAATGCTAGAACCACTAGTAAATTTAAAACAGGCAGAATTCTGACCTTGTATACTAGGAAAAAAGTATCCTGAACCATAGGAGCCACTAGCATTTTTAGAACCGTCTGAAAAGAATATATTAAAATTACGTAAATTATTTAACAAAGTTATTAATATTAACATCTGGATTAACAGATTTATTTTTTAAAGATTTACCAAATTCAGAGTTGATTATTATTTATTTAGTTTATCAGTTAATGAAGTTATTAGTAAAGTTTTTATAATTTGATCAAATGTTATAAATATAATTAAATTTATTTGAAGATTTAAATTTAATTATTCTATGATCATAATAATCATTGATAAGTTTGAGTCTAGGGATTAATGCATTTATTGCTGCGGAGTGGGTACACCATCTAAGTGGTGGAGAATATTGATGGGTGTGGTTATGAGACATCTAAGAGATTTTCTAAGGGCACTATTTTGCAATACATCTAATTCTCTTAAAATATTACTATTTGCTTCAACGAGCAAGTAACTTTCCCAATCTAATCTGGGACGAACTATTGATTTATAAAACTGCAGTATTGTTTGTGGATGTATACGCCAGCTAAAGTTACCAATTAGGATAACACACAGACCACCATCTTAATTTCTTCAACTAAATTTCAGATGTGGGGCTCCCAGGAAAGATCTTGATCCAAGGTAATACCTAAATATTTAAATCTATAAGAGTTTTGTAAAATATGATTGTTTAGATTAATAGTATAATTACCACAGTTTATATTTTTATCGCCAAATATTGCGAGAGAAGATTTAGAAAAAGAAATTTCCAAAGATAAAGATTAAAACCATTCTTTAAGAGATTTAAGATTCTTTTCAAGTGTATCCGCGATTACTTGAGGATCTTCATCTGCACAATAAATCGAGATATCATCAGCAAATGATAAACTCTTAATATCAAGGGATAGATAATAAAGAATATAACAAATATAAATGTTAAGGTCCGCACGGGCTGCGCACAGTTTGCATCCTACGAAATTCAGGAGCGGGAGGTAATGTAATCCCGCTGAGGCGAAGATGCTCGGAATGCCCAATTTTTCATTCGCTTTGCAAACATGAAAAAGGAACTTTTTCATGCACGTGTTGAAAAAATATACATTGTTGCTCAGTAGATACTATAAACTATGCAATAATATCACAGTCAATTCTAGGGGATGTCAGTAGTCGGGACATTCACCCTTTATGAGGAATTCTACAAAAAATAGGTCGATAAGCTGTTCGAAAAGTAACGAGGCACGCCTCTGAAATTTGATTTTTCTTATTGAATAGGTCCTAAAATATACGAGAAAAATTGCCATCACGCGAAAGAGACCTTGTGACACACTTTTTTGTATATCAATTTCTTTATTGGAATTTGACATGGGAATTATACGCTCAAAAATAATCTAAAATGAGAAATCATGAAATTTAGTGATTTTCTCGCGTTTATTCACTATCTTTAATCGTTAATAACTTTTGATATTGTTATTCCTTTTTAACGCGGCAGGTCACAAATTACTGTTTTTCTCTACTATATATCCTTTACATGAAAAAATTATTTGCACCTTAAGAAGCCAAGGATTGTTATGTCAATGATGGCGGCTTTTTATTTACGCAACACTAAAAACAGTTTGGTGTACTATCTGCTCCAAATAAAATGCGACTCTTGCTCTTTCATTTGGGACATGTACTTCCCCCTTTCGGGTAGCATAGGCACACGTGCGGTGTGCGCGCTCGACGGAGTGCGAGGGAAGCTGCTATCTATCTGCACACTCTGAGTAGCGCATGCACTGTGCGTACGCTTGCACTGCCCAAGAGGGGGCAGTATATGCCCGAATGGGGGTAGTATATGCCCGAATGGGGGCAGCGTATGCCCCAAACGAAGGATCAGGAGTCGCACTTTGTGTGGAGTGGTTGGTACGCGGAACGTTTTCAGTGAATAAGATACAATAATATATATACTTTAAGGGAAGAAGCTACAGAAAAAAGCATCTGTAAAATGTGAAAAATCCTATTTTTCTTTCTTTGTACACAATAATACGTAAAAAAGAACATGTTTGCACTAGTTAAGGTCCCTCTAAATCGCCGTTAGAACACCAGAGCAGCAGAAAACCTTCAAAAAGGACCTTTAGCCTTGCTTAGGGTGCACTTATTTGACTTTTATTGTCTCGAAAACGTTAAAAAACATTAAATTTTAGATAAAAACAAAATTAAAACAGGTTAAAAAGGTCAAAATTTCTTGTTAAACCTTCTTTAATATCAAGAAAAAATATTAAGAATTAGTTAAATTTAAAGAAAATCGGTTTTTGACGAAAAATCTGTATCTTCTTACCTTAAACGCTTTTTTCCCAAAACTTGAGCCAGGTTAGATTGTTTTTGCAACCAACGCCTCACGTGTATCTTATAAATTGAGTGGTAATAGATATGATTTTATTGGTGTAGCTACGTTAGTAACAAATGTAAAACGTGTATTCTGTTGCAAGTTTTAACTGGTGAGTACTTCGATGATTTATTTGATTTTATAAAGTTGTCTGTCAAGTTTATAATCATTATATTTTAAACCGCCAAAATCTTAACGAACATCAAAAGATACAAAAAAACTTTAATTGGTTAACTGTATATATATTTTCCCATTACTTAATAATCATACAATAAAATTAAAATTTACTAATACAATCTTTTATAAAAATTTAAAATATTTTAATTAAATTCAATACATTAATAAAGTAATAAAATATATAAATAGAAAACAGTTCAAATGGCCTGGATATTGCACAATTTATTGCAACGAGAGGTCTACCAAATCCTCTACACTCTCAAGTGATTTGTATAAATAATATGTCGTAAGCATTACTCACACCATTACCAGTTATGTATAGAAAATCGTATTACAAAGCTGGTTCATAGTAAGATATGCAGACAGACAGTAAGTTACTCGATTAAAAACAAATTATAAAATGTATTTTTGATATTATACTATATTTTTTTAAGTTCACATATTTATGGGTATACAATATTCAATTTTAAAAATAATATAACATAAATAATTATTCCAAAATTAATGTATTGTATACCAATTTTTAAAGTTAAATACAATTTAATTTTCTTTTATTAATTTTAAGAGTTATTTAAAAAAGTTCCTCGCACAAACATATTTGTCTAAGCTTATTATTCAATATTTTTGAACTCTAAATGAACAAACCATAAAACACAAAAACATAATCATAGGAAAGCGAAAAATATTATAGCAAAATATATATATCTCAACATTAACACCTAATAATTAAAACTTCCCGCTGACTGCTCTATGTTCCGACCGTGGGAAAATTATCTTTTTCCATCTGTTTCGTCAGGATTTGATACGCAACGAAGAAATATTGAGCTATAAAATTCTTAGAGTAATTATAAATAACAAAAACCCAATGGCACATATATTGGCCAAATGCAGTGAACGACCTCCATTTTTTTACATTTGTATTATTTATTAATTTTATTTATTATTTTTTATATCTATCAAATCTTCAATTTCCTAGTCATTCCCATCGCCTATTCGTAATAGTGATTCTTCTACTTACGCCTCATTCTTCTTCCGAAGCCTTGCACTTCGCCGCATCCATAAATATAAAAATCATTTTACCTTGAGGGCGTTCACTGTCTTTGTCCAATATATTGTACACTTTTTCAATGCGGCTTATGAATTTTTTGATCTCGAAAACTTCATTTGTAGGTAGAGGAATACATTAAATAAAGTACTAAAATATAAAATAAATGCTTCTTACCTGCAAAAATTAAAAAATAAGCTTCCAGTAATATAAATTGTACGAGAGAAACAGAACAGTTTTTCTTTTTCTAACCAATATGCCTGAGTATAATAAGCTTATACGAAGTTTATTTTGTAATCTGTGCTAAGATCACATCATTTCTCGTTTGTTTCGACATTTTTCAAATATATCATGCGATTATGATCGTTAAAAAACGCATTCAATATTATTTAGATATTAATAGCGTTGATGGCCAATACATTGGCCAAAATCAGTCAGTGGGTTAACATTAACATACCTTAAAATTCTATCATCTTTTCAATACAAGTTTGAAAACAATCCTGTAAAATGGATTGCACAAAAATCCAGAAAACCGTTGTTGGATTTTCAATTGCGCATGTTATCTAACATAAATTGTTCCACTTCACTGGCTATAATTTAATTGAAGGTCAAAATTTTACATCTAGCACATCTCAAGATGTTTCTAAAATTATAAACATTACAGAGTTTCTATAAAATAAATTAGATCAGAAATCTGTAAAAACTCACCTTAACTTAAAATAATTTTTACTATTATTTTTATGTATTTTAATTAATGGTATTTTCGTATTGTTTTTATATTATTTTACAAAATTAAATTTTACAATCAATGTTACGTAAGTAATTATTCCAAAATTAATTTAAAATAAATATTAATGTAGTTATTTGAGTTTCGCTTATTGTATTTATAAATTGTATAAGTTCATAATACGTATAAACCGGATTAATACGATATTATAATAAACAAATGCTGAAATTTTTGGTTTTAAAGTATGTTTATTTTTTAAATAAGTAATTCTATAAATAAGTAAGTTTTAAATAGATAGAAATACTTTTTGGTTTTAAAATATGTTTATTTTTTATCCATTTAAAACTTACTTATTTATAGAAACTTTAGCTGCTGTTTATTTCAATACCAGTTCCGACTAAATTTACTACAAAGGTTCAGACAGACTTACCGACATTCTTTCTGATGCAGCCAGAAGGATGCAATAACGAGAATAATAGGTGCCTTAAATCTCTTTTTATTTTCTCGAAATACTTATTTAGAACCCCTTAGATGACGTCGCGGAATTTGACAGTGTCGATATGCTTGTTAAAGGCGTTACAAACTGAGCTATTTACTTGTACGCCTATTTCTTTTACTTTTGTGTACTTTTTAACACTGTTTAAATGTTTGATTTAATTTAAAAAATAATGCGATGTTGTAACGTGTTGTAAGTTTGAATGATACATTATATAAACAGAAAATAAATATCATTTTCTTAATTAATGTTACACTGAAAAAAAAAATTGTTAAATCTAAGTAAACGTTTCCTTGAATTGTACTAAGAAAATATTTACTTACATAAAGTAAATATTTCTTAAATTTAGTTAATATTTATTGAAATGATGAATACCAGTCTAAACATAATTAAATATTTACTATTATCAATTAAATCTTTTCTTAGTACGATTCAAGGAAACGTTTACTTAGATTTAACAATTTTTTTTCAGTGTAATAATATGAAGTTTCTAATTACATACAAGTTTATTAATCTTTTTGTAAAAATTTAAAGTAAAAAGACTAATTCCATTCTTGTTGTAAACATAAGTATTTTCATAAACATTTTCGCCGAGATCAAATTTATTTTCACTCTATAAGATAAACTCAAATTAAGAAAGTATACAACAGATAAACTAGCCGTAATAGAAATCTTATCGTGGTGCCCACATTCGCTATAACGGCCTTTGTAGGCAAACTAGATAGTACTAGACTGTACAAAACTCGATAAATCCACACAGATCTACATAGTTTTCTCAATAATAATATGTACATATACAATCTGTGAGGTTATATATTATTTATTGAACAGAACATTTATAGTAAAAATTAATGTTAAAAAAGTTTAACATGCAAGTTTTCAATTATAATAATAAGATCTATAGTTCTATTCATACTATTTACATATAAAAGTAGTCAGAAAGCATATCTAATCTAAAAAATGAAAATTTAGAAATAATGTTCCTTGCATATGAAAAACAGTGATCACAAAATAATGTTATTGATTGATGTAGTTGTTTCGTTGTTTCTTGAAAAGTAATATATAAATAATAATATCATATGTACAAATATGTACTTTCTGACATGCTTTATTTAAAAACTAGAATTTTAATTTCAGAATTGCAAATAATTTTTTATCCATATGTGAGTTCTCATAATACATAAGCTGCTCATCCGTGACAACATTTTCAAAGACAAACACAATAGTCGAATACATGTAGACGATAATTTTCTTTATAAGTAACAAATTACTATGTTTTAACTGGCCATAGATATCAAATTAAAGTGTTTGATCATAAATTAATCACAGTAGGAAATACAAAAAAAGAACATACATATAATAACTCAAATACATTTTTTTTAAATAGAAAATTAATCAGTTGATAATAAATGTGCGTGAAAATAGTTTTCCTTACATAAACCATACCGGTTTTGAAACCAAGCCTGTATTTAGGATGGAACATAATCAAATGTAAGAAAACTAATTTTACATAAACAAAATAAATATATGCACTAATACTTCATATAGTTATTTGGATATTCAGATTATTTTCTTATTTTGATTGTTTAATATATGTGTAACATAATATTATTATTGAGTTCTTAAATACAAAAACTCGATGCATCTAAAATTTGATAACCTTACACTTTAGAGGTTATTTACATTTACTTACATTGTTAATAGGTGAACAATAGCATGTAAATACCTTTAAATAAAAAAATACATAATAATCATAATAGATTATACTTATGTTGCTTATCTAGTTTTATCGGGGCAAATAATATGGGGAACTAGAAGGGACGACCGTTACACGCCTTTATAGTAACTATCTAGTTTGCATACATAGATCTACACAGCGCGAGATTATTCTACATAGATCTATAAAGTGGACGGGATAAATTTCTACCAGGGAGGTAAAGATTTAAAACAAAAAAGAAGTGTAAAAATTAAATCCATTCATTCTCAAAGCCTTTTTTTATTTAGAGGTTTATTTTACTTAATTGCCTGTCCTTGAGAAATATAATTACTTATTTCAATGACATAATTGAGCTATAGAGATGATTTAACTTCAGTAAACCTAAGGTCCTTATTTGATTGAAAAAAAGAATGGGAATCTTTCAGTTATTTCTAAAATGGTATATCATCTATTTATAATAGTATATTTAAAGCAGATCCTAACGTCTAATAGTATTAGTGGTTCTCTCAATCAAAACAAAAGAGTTAAATTATTTAGGAACACTTTTGAGCGATTATTAATATCGCGCAAGTTATATATAAATTTGTGTAAAAATGAATTAAGTATACATTTGTTAATTTTATGCTAAAACTAACTACATAGCGCAAAGCAATCCTTACTAGGCTAAGATTCTAAAAATCGAAGAAACAAATCTCATAGCACGAAAGTTAATTACCCAAAATGAAAGGAAAAATTATCATTAATAAAAACGCTAAAAGCTCCTAATTGACTCCTCAGAAAATACCTCAAGTCTCGAGCAAAAGCGTTTAATTAAATTCAACCAGTGAACGGAATCAAAGGAACAAAACAGCCGAGGTTGTACGAAAAAACGTACCGCATCACATTGTTCCACTAGTTTTTGTTGCACCAAACCGCAAGTGTAAATATCCACACACATACACACAATCCCCCTACACTCATACCCACACACACACACAAACACACACACAAACACACACACACACACACACACATACACACACGCACACATACACATACACATGCACACACAGGTTGAGCGAAATTTCAGCGCACCCGAGCGCCTCGAAAACTGTCTAATTGATTAATGGAGTTTGCGGGGTGTCGTCGCGAGCGACAAACGGCCCTACGACTGTGCGGCATATATAGGAACAATGGCGCGGGGGCGCTGCGACGACGGATCTGTGCCATGGGGTAAAACCAGGAGCTCGAGCAGTGTCCTCTCTCTCTCTCTCTCTCTCTCTCGCCCTCTCTGCCTCTCTGGCTCTCGCTCTCTATGCCTCTCGAGCTTTCTCTCTAATCCACTGCATCTGGCAGCGATGTAAACGCTCGAGGCGCGCTCCTTAATCTTTAGTGCCATGTGCTGCACGGAGCTGGAGGCGAATGGAAACTTCAATGCGTCGAATGCAAATCAAAGCCGCGCACAAAGCTCTCAGCTGGCTATATCTGAGCGTGCGAAATCACTCCGTATACGCAGAGGCAGAGGTCTTCTCGACGGTTGGTTATTGCGCGGCGGAGAAAGGCTTGCGCGATTGTAAGAGGAAATGAAGGAGGGATGCGATGTATACAACGAACAGGATGAAATTTAGATGGTTGATGCGAATGGCTCGGTTGCGTGACGTTCGGGGCATGCGCATGAAAAGGAGGATTACGGATTTAAGCAGCCACCAGAAGATGGTTTGTTAATAAGCTTAGGTAGCTAATTACGACGGATGATGGAGATTATATAGTCTGTTGAGATGCTGATTGCTAAATGTATAGTGAGCTAATTATGGGCTTTTAAATGCCTTATCTAAACGTCTTAAGATACACCTTTGATATGCTGTCTAATGAAATTCACTTAGTTCTCGTAAAGTTAAAGGTTATAGATCATGATGCGACTCACCATACTAGCCAATCTTACATATGGGTTGACGTTATTCTTGTGGACGAATATGATGAGGTATTGAGACAATCGTTTAACCCCCTTTCTCAGTCATTATCACATTTTCATTTGGCTCAAAATATTCTACATTTCAGTTGTTGTTTCGTTGTTAATTAATCGATATATATATATATATATATATATATATATATATATATATATGGGTTATTCTAATACTTTTCGAACAAAACTTGTGTACTCATATTAGAAATTTTTCCGGAGTATTTTACATGAAAGTACACATCAAAATAAGCTTTCAAAATAATTTCTAGCACCTAGTAGACCTAGTAGCCTAAAAACAGCTATTTTCAAAAATTTCTTTGGTGCTCTAATTAATACCAATTTGAACGTATAAAGAAAAAACTTTTCTTTTCTTACGAACTTCAAGAAAATAAATATTAGACTCCCTTGTAAGTTCAATGGGTCACTCCTATAGAGCTTATATAAACCTAAAATTTTGCATTTTTTAGATTATGTTTGGTCGCTTGTCATTTTACGAAATAGAAACAAATTCAGGTCTTCCGCATCTTAAATTCTTCCTCTTCAAAATACCTTTAATTCCTTTTTTGAAACGTACAAATTGATTTCTTATAACTAAAGATACAGCCACCTAAAAATAGGTACTTTTTGAAAATCGGTAAGTTGGTACCCCTATAACTTTTTTCTCTCTGCCCCTTTTGAGTTCTAACTTTCAGAAAACATAGTTAAAACATCTTAGAATAGAATGCTTTTGGTTTAGTGTTGAGTATTGAACTTATTAGCATAACCAGGGTTGGACGTGTAATATACGTAACGTATGATACGTATGACCATTTGCGTATGATACTTAGTATGATACGTCCAGGGTTTCATACAAAAGTTTACGTATCATAGATATTTTTGCTAGCTTACAATATTAACGTATACAGCGTTTGTTTATGCGTGTATACAAACAGGTTTATATGAAAATAAAACGAAAAGCTGAAATATAATGATTCGCAAACCCTAAGCTCAATACCCCAAGTAGATAAATTTACAAAAGTAACAAATTTAAAAACCGCTGCTAACTGCCTTAGCAGAATCCTTTCTCAGAGTAAGGTCCTGATGAATCGATTTACAGAACCATATAATGAAAAATCGCAATTCATAAATTGATGCTATGATTAATTCATTAGATGCGTTTAGATATTGTAAGTATAAAAATTTAAAGTATTAAAAGAAAAAATAAAAGTTTACGATTAAAAAAGTTTTGTTAAAACTAGTATTTTGCTATTATTTCACAGAAATAACTTTAATGGTATTATAAGATATATCAATCGAAAGGAAATTACAACAACTTTATGAAAACGTACATTTTTTTACAATTTTAATGTATGAAACGACAAAAAAATTCGATTTATACAATTCTTTTAAACCAAAATGTTATTGTTATTTTACAGAAATCACTTTAAAGTTACTGTTAGATACATCAATTAAAAGAAAATGACGTCTACTCTATACAAATGTACATATTTTTCAAAAAAACAATGTACAACATAACAAAATTTTTTTTTATTAATTTTTACAATTTTTTCAAACTTAATATTTTTGCAAAAAAATGAGTTTAATATTATCTACTCAGCTCCTAAAGTTTTAAGACATTCTTACAATTACAAAGATAAAGAAATCTAAATAAAAAAACATTTAATACTTCGGCCAAAAAACATAGCGAAGTCCTAACTTTAGGAGATCTGAGTGGTCAAGTAACCTTAAGGTGATGTCAAACCCCGTGTTACTGGTAAATACGGAGAACCACTTTATTGATTCATTTTTCAATTTTAAGAAAATATCTCTAGGAAAAATTGTTCTTTTTGGTTGGAACAACAACTTTTCATAGAGAAATTTACTAAAAATTAGAAATGAAATGAGAAAAGTGGATCCTCGTATTGGTCGGTACCAGGTGGCTTTAGCATCACCTTATAAGATACAATATTTTACTATAATTCGATCAGTCATATAATGGCATAAAAATTAATATATCATGAGACAAGGGTACTTCATGTGACTAAAAAATTCTTTCATCGAAATTCCGCTATTGTAAAATTAGATCTCGCCAATTAGAAACAAGGTTGACAAAATCGAAATATAACTTTTCAGGTTTCGGTTATTTGTCATCTTTTATATTGATAAACCCCCTTGATTTGTTCAAGGAATTAAATGAGACCTTCAGAATAAAAATTGGACGAAAAATAGAAAAGTTATTTCGATTTTGTCAACCTTGCCTCTAATTAATAATATCCAATTTTACAATAGCGGAATTTCAATATAAAAAATTGTTTAGTCACATGAAGTCTTGTATCATAATCTATTAATTTTTATGTCATTATGACTGAACGAATTACAGTAAAAAATTGTTGTATTTTAAGGTCAATAAACTGTCTGCTCATACTTGATCCTTAGGAAGTCGTAAGTAATGTGTGTGTGTAAAACTACTAATTCTGAAAACTCAAAATATGAATACGAAAACAGAAAGTATAAAGTTTATATAAAAAATCGTAATCTCTTTAATGGAAACGTAATCCCATTTATGTAAACTTTCTACTTTCTCTTTATATATTCAAATTTTGAGTTTTCAGAATTAGTAGCTTTGAATTTTGCAACTTATTGGCAATAATTAAAGTATTTAAGGAGGTTCTATGCGTAGATGTCATAAAAAACAAGCATTTTTTACTACAATTTAATCTCAAATAAAATATTAAAGTAAATATATGAACGTTAATATATTATGAAATAAGGGGTTTTTGTCGAACTAAACAAAGATTTTTTATCGAAATTCCGTTATTGTAAAATTAGATATCGTCAAATTTAGACTTTAAAAAAGAAAAAGTTGACAAAACAGTGGGGACTTTTTTATTTGTTATCCGATTTTAATTTTAAAGGTCTCATTTGGTTCCTTGAAAGATTTAATTGGGACTTACCCATATAAAAGTTAAATAACATCGAATAACCTGCAAAGTTACAGCGTATAGTTTATACTTGTACATGCTCAAAATTACAACACGTTATGGACTTATAAACTATATAGACTGTAACTATGCATGTTATTCGATGTTATTTCATTTTTATATGGGTAAGTCCCCTGAAATCTTTCAAGGAACAAAATGAGACCTTCAAAATTCAAATCGGATAACAAATAAAAAAGTCTCCACTGTTTTGTCAACTTTTTCTTTTTTAAAGTCTACTCTCTAAATGTGAATTAGTGAAATTGTCACTATTTCGGTTAGTGAACCCATTTCTCACTTGTAAAATAGTGAAAATGTCACTAATTCAGAATTTTAAACTAATTGAAAATTTTTCACCATTAAAATAGTGAATAAACCACTAATTGAATTAGTAAACCGAAACGCTATTTCATCTAGTGAAAAATTTCACGATTAAAATAGTGCGAAAAATTCCGCGCATTCCTACGAGAGAAAATCCGCGAACAGTGAAACCCGACAAAAGTCCGGAAGCGTGCCGACCGTTGAGAGTGAGAATTGGGAGCTACTAATATAATACAAAAGATAATATAATACAAAAAACACAGCATTGAATTTAATTAATACTGGTAAGTAATCATATAAATATATATAATTATGAGGTGTAGTGGTTATGTATAATTTTTGCATTTATTCGAAAATTTTACATAACCTCAATCGCACCTCGTGGAAGAGGTTAGAAGAATTTTCATGCCTCCAGCTAGATTTTTTCAAATTCTATAATATTTTATTATTTAATTATTTTATTTATTACATTATTTAATTTAAATCTTGCATGGGACAATCATTTTACTACTTTAAATATTGAAGATTCACAAATTTAAACAGTAAAAACTTACTAATTTAAATAGTGAATAATCACTAAAGTAAGTAGTTCATTTACACTAATTCAAATAGTGAAGGTTTTTCACTATTTCATCTAGTGACTATTCACTATTTTCTAGTTGCATACTTTGTACTAATTCTGTTAGTGAATATGCACCAGAAATTAGTGAATTTTCACTATTTCACATTTAGAGAGTAAATTTGACTATATCTAATTTTATAATAATGGAATTTCAATAAAACAATTTATTTTAGTTTGACAAAAATCCCTTAGTTTATAATATATTGACTTTTCTATCATTATGTGAGATTAAATTGTGGTAAAAAATGTTTGTTATTATGCAATATATCTACGCATACAACCTCCTTACGGTTTGATACTTTGTTAAGTTTTTTAAATTTTGGAAAATTGATGATATTTTATATACGTTATCTGTGAGCACATAAGGAGATGTGAAAGAGAACTTAATAATCCCTACCTTACCGTCATCACATTTATATCTTTTTCTCTACAATAAATAAATATTTCTAATAAAACACCATACTATCCCCTCCGTATTCTTACCAGGAACCTTCAATTAAATTCTCAAAAACTTTCATTATTTTTGCTTCTGCTTGAGATTAATAAAATCTTTAATTTTGCTCTTAACGATTCTAATAAATAATAAAAAGCAACTACCGATTTTTAAATATTAATATGTATACAAATATTTCTACTTTAGTACGTTTTATGATTTATAATTATATTTATATACTCTCACCTCGATAATTTTAATTACATTGCAGCTTCTCGCTGCGCGCTACACCAACCATGTGGCCCTTAATTATAATTTTGTCTCCGATATGATGTCATATGCCAATAACATGCCTTAATTGTTTAATTGAAAGATATTGGTAAAGTTATCCATATGATAACTAATAGATGTATCTTGAAGACATCTATCGAAATTAAATTTATTTACATAGCCAAAATTTCGTTATCCTTTAATGATAAATATTCAATGTCTTTTTAACTCTTTAAATTTTGATATATCATGTAGACATCTTTAAGTTGTCATTTTGTAGATATGTATTAGACATCTTCGTAAAGATATTCTAAATTTATTTCTTCACATTTATTGATATTTTCACGTTAACAGTTTTTAGATATCATTAATGTCATCTACACCATCTCTTTTCACCATTTGAGACGTGGTAGACTTAAATCCGTGTTGATTACGTAAAACGGCAAGTGATTTACAGAGTCCAACTGCGGTTCAGATTCGTCTGACCAACTCTAAAAAAGAATACTATTGTAGAAAATTGCAATTCTATTAATTTAGCATACTTGTTATTTATGAGACTCCATGTCTGAGAATGGTCAACTTTTTTATTTTTACTCATATACGTGCACATACTCATATATGCTAACGTTTCCTAAAAATAATGTATTTTGATTCTTAGAGTCTCAACGCATATTTCTACGGTGCTTTTATAGAAGGCTTTTTGAAGCACAAAAATGTTTGATTAAATCTTTCATTATCCGTAAACTTTTATAAGTCAAATACGCTCTTCTCTAGAATCAAAATGTTTAATATAGCTGCATGTACGTAACCTTTTCCGTACAATAAGAAAAAACGCTCGTTTAATTAAAATTCTAACATCTCCTCCACTCGTGCTTTCGGTGATGAACCATTTTATTCTGCAAGTGGTTCTTTAATTCCCGCGGTTGTTCCTGGAATCTATAGTCTACCTGCGCGCAGCGCACAAAACATGAATAAATATCGCGCGCATACGCACGTATTCACCACGCCGCAGCATCATAATAAAGTTATTAAACGAATACTTACGTGGAGACGAAAATAAAGCAGACGCGCGGTACTGCTGCTCGTATATATTATCGAGAAGGAGCTTCAGACGCGCATCTCGATATAACACTCGAGTTCACCTCTCATGTTCTTTAAAGCATTTATAATAACTGTACTTCTGTTAAGGTGGAATCTCAAGTAAATGAGGGAAATCAAAGGTTATTTTTGAGAATTTTTCACAAACAATGTATTTATTCGAACGATTATAAACTTCTTTTGTGTATCAATACATTATTCAACTAGTTTAGTAGAATTAGTATTTCAAAATTCTGGGAATTCGGTTTAAAGAAGAAATTAGATTCATTTGTTAATTGCGAGATATCAACAAATGACAAATGCTAGGATAAACCATACCTCTATCTTATGACTACTGAGGGCTACCATTCATCTTTTTATAACAATCCATAATGGAAAATTATGCAAATAAAAATATAATATATATTTATTTTAAACTGATAATTATTTTTTCTGCTCTTAATTTCTTATATTGGTCAATGTATATATTTAAAGTAGCTACAAACTAGAAATTGATTACATTTAGTGAAAAGTAAAACACTAATTCTCAGAAATTTCTTAGTATTGCTCTTATATACTTTGTCGCTCATGTGCATATACACTCATGTGCATATGCTATCTTCTATGTACTCTATCTTTGTACTCTATCAGTGTGATACTGAGTAACTGAGACATATAGAAGCGCTATTACCTAGCAATATGAGCGACCACCTCGTGTCAACATTAAATACTGAATAAATGTAAATAGATACCGTACAAGTGTAGAAGAATATACATTATCATACATTTTTGCTTCCTCGTAAAGGAAGCTTTGTAATGGTAACAAAAAGTTTTACTAAAAACATGTTAGAAACATGTTTTCAGACATTAGGAGTAAAAATACGCGATTTTTAGAAAAAGTCTGTTTATGGATGTGTGTGTGTGTGTACGTGTATGTGCATGTGCATGCGTGCATGTGTGTGCGAGTCTATGTGTGTGTGTGAGTGTGTGTGTGTGTGTGTGTGGACAGATGTGTATGAAGATTACTCTGAACATTTACGGTAAAAATTAATGTTTAAGGGCTCAATGATTTTGTTTATTAAAGAATGGGGGCTGTAAAATAATTTGTATTGGTTTTCGATGTTTTTTTGTCTTTTAGTAGTTCTTCGATTTTTGAGTTGTAGTATTTTAGGTTGGTTGGTATGTTTGAAATAATATCATTAATTCATTTTTATTGCATTTGAAAGAGTATAAAAAACTTACCTATCTTTTCCGATCCGAAATTTTAAATAATCTATTGTCTTTTTTCTGTTATACACGAAAACGTTGTGATTTGTTTAATAAATTATATCTAGGAAAGATACCAAGGAACATTTTTGAAAAAATTTGAGGTAGTTAGGAATATAGATAAGAATATTTTGTAAAATTTTCAAGCCTTTATACTTATTTTTTAGAAAAAAATCATTTTGTGAAAAAATCGCTCTTTTTGGTGAACGATAACTTGAGTAAAACGTCATTATTCCTTCTGAAAATTTTCAGAAACGTAGCTTTTTACTATTTCTTAAGACTGTTAAAAGCCAAGATTATAACGACCTTTACATTCCAAGTTATTTGAGGTTATGTTTTTTTTTTTTTAATTTTTATTGTTTATCTTTGAATCTTATCAATGGATTGGACTGGAATTGCATCTATTTTGTTACCTAAGGCTATGACAAGTCATATAACACTCAGATTACGATTAGATTTGAATAGCATAGAACCTGCATTTTTAAAACTAGAATCTGATAAAAAGAAAATTACGCGAAGTACATGCTATAATTTGGAATGAAGCTTTAAAGATTGTTGATAGGACACTAAAATACGTATGTAATAATGATTTACCCAATGGTGGAAAATGAATTGTTTAGGAGGCGACTTTCATCAAATTATCCCAGTTATAAAACATGGTTTTAGAAGTGCAATCATAGAAGAAACAAGAAAGTATTTAAATCTATGGCATAATTTAACCCTCCTGCGCAGAAGTTTATTTTCGTGTATATGGACTAGATCGAATGTAAGTCTGCAACAATATTTTCTGCAAATTCGTAACATTTTCTAAATAATAGCTATACTATTTAGCTTCAATTTGAGAGGTTGTAGATGTTCCAACAAAGTAAAGATTTAAATGTGTGATACAAAATGTATACAAAAATGACGTGCGGTTTGGACGAGTATACTCGGCTCTCTGCGCAGGGGGGTTAATATTATGAAACTAGAAAAGAACATCCGAACATACAATAAAAATTTTCTTCTTTGTTACTAGATATTGGTGAAGGAAAGATTAATCCATTAATAATGCCCGATGTTTGGAAAACTAATATATATATAACGTATATATATATATATATATATATATATATATATATATATATATATATATATATATATATATATATATAATCGCAATCAGTGCCCACAAAAACTCCTAGGTATGCCCCTTTAGGTAAAAACTGTTAATACCTTTAAGATTCCTGTTGTGTTATCGGCCGTACGGCCAACTTGCTCCTATTAAACCGTCATTCTAACCTGAAAATCAAATTCAGGGCCCTTAAATATCTCTAAGTATGTCCCCTTTAGATAAGGATTTTAATATTTCGGAAATATTACATGCTGTGTCGAAACGGATAGTACAACAGAAATCTTTCTGATATTAGCAGTATTTATCACAAGGGACATACCTAGGGGTTTTCGAAGGCGCTTATTGCGATTTTAGAGTTAGAGTATAGGTTTAATAGGAGCAAGTTGGCCGTAAAGCCGACAATACAACAGAAATATTGTAGATTTTAACAGTTTTTAGCACAAGGGACATACCTAGGGATTTTTGAGGGCGCTGAATGCGATTTTGAGGTTAGGATATGGATTTGGTAGCTAATAACGTCTAAAATACGTATTGGTGTATAGTTTATTAGCTTATCCATGCATGTAGAGTATTTATCTGATATGCTAAAGGTCCAGAAAGGTGTAAATACTCCAAAATTGTAATAGAATTTTTATTTTTAAATGTTCGAATCGATTGAGAGCATTTTTTGCAGAAGAACATGAAATAAATTGCTTCTTGGGCTATATTAATTTATTTTCGACTTCTCGCAGTTCTTCTTGTGCAGGTTTCAAATTTTTTTTATGAAATAATAGAAAGGGAACAAAAGAAATTTATCCAAATTGGTGCCCCCCCCCCCCCTTATTTTTACCGTGAGAATGATTTGAAATATTAAATTATTTTTTACGGCTCGGATATGGAGGTTAGGGTTTTAAAAAAACTTTCTTCTTATTCCTCATAAAAATATTCGTTACCTTGAATTTTTTTAAATTTCTTTATGCCTATATATCGAAAACGAAAGAGGCACATTTTTCGCTGCAGCGGATCATGATGGTGTCATGGGTGTCTGAAAATCTGTCTGGGTACATACTTTTTGATGATCTTTCTAATGGTATATACCAGATATAGTATTTAGGACGGAGCATTTTCCTTAAGCTTACCCGGCTAAAGCTTTTGTGTTAATAATTTTTTAATAAACGTTTTAGATCTCTGAAAGAAATTATAAAAAAAATTTTAACGAAAATGTGCTTTACTTAATGTTAGAGAATTAACTTGTAATGGCCGATTTTTTTCTGAGTAGAATTGTGTGTGAGAGTCGAAGGGACATTCGAAATTTTGAGAAGCGCCAGGTGCGCGTCACGGGACTCGCGGATTCGTGCAACGAAGCTTTTGGGAAGTCGAGGTGAGCACTTTGCTCTGTCGATGAGACACATTCTAAGCCGAAGACTCATGTGAGTTGACCACACCCAATCGGGGTAAGTTTTTGCAGTTATAACAAATTGTATTTACGTTATTCGTGCGAGTCTATAAAATGTAATAATTTTTATAATAGTGGTCGGTATCTGGGTATCTGGTATTGTTCGGTATGGTTACTTAGGCTGACGCAATTACTGAGACGCAGAAATGCACGCAACTCCTAATCAGGAGAAGACTACGAATCGCACGTTACCACGGATTTACAGGTGAATCAGGTGTCTCTCGCCAGAGCAAGCATCCTACATGTTTCGAGTCCAAACTATAGCGAGCCAGCAAAATACGAGTACCTGTCGACGCTTGGCATCAAATTTAATCTTTTACAACAGCGGGAAACCTTTTGTCGCTCGCGAGCGTGATTTATACGAGCATTTTTGTATATTAACTTGACACTGGCGTCTGACGAGCCGTATTAGAATATTTAATCAACGAGCGTTGTTAGAGCAAGAAAAACAACTGATAGCGAGATCGTAATTGAGTGTGTGTTGTGTCAGTGTGCGAGGAATGTGTGTGTAATAATCATAACACAGTGATCCCCCAGGATTGCGTAATTCGAAGTCATTTCAAATAAATTTAATCCCTATACTAAGAGAATGATTGTAATCACTGAAACCGGAAATAAGCGTAACGCTAAATTAAACATGTTATAACTATAACATAGTGCTAGAAGGATCAATTTGGAGATGATGGAAGGGTACGTTAGCATAATGAAACAAAATTAGGATCGGTAGGAAAAGTGGATGAGTGGTATGAGGAACGTGGAGGGGATATTTTTTTAACAAAATAATGATATAGGCCCTGTAACTTTAATTAAACGTGTTATTACTTTAACATAGTGCTAAGTCAATTAACATAATGATATATACATTTTTAACGCTAATCAAACGTGTTAGGATCAATGGCTAGATGCTGGAAGGGTGTAGTATAATAGGACAAAATAAGTAATTATATACCGAAAAAATTAGCCGCTTTTGATTTTTGGTAAGGTTTGTGTAACAATTTTATGTTTTCTGTGTTGTGCAATTTCGATTATATTGTGTATTATTTTTCTGTTTTTATAGCCTTGAAAAGGAACTCAATCAAGGAGTTCGAAACGTTGGCACAAATAAAAAGTTGGTTTACTCGCAGCGAATGATAGATTCCCTTTCTTTACAAATATTAACTAACAACGAGTAATAACTAACAAGTGACAAAGGTCAAAATAAGGCTAAATGGGCAATGTAATGTGGTAATGGTGGTCATGGAAGGGGTATTTTTCTTAACATAACAATGAAAATAATGATATGAACATCGTAACGCTAAATTAAACTTATTATTACTTTAATATAGTGCTATGAGGGTCAGTGTGAAAATGATGAATGGGTGAGGTAGCATAAGGGGACAATATAAGGATAGGTAAAAGAAGTTGCGGGGGCATGGATGGCATAGAGAGGGTATTTTTTGTTAAACAGAATAATGAAAATAATGATATAAACATTTTAACACTAATCAAAGTGTTAGGGTTAATGGCTAGACGGTGGAAGGATACGGTAGCATATTGGGACAAAATTCGGATTGGGAGGAAAAGTGTGTGTGTGGGGGGGGGGGGGCTTGAAGGGGGTATTTTTTAAACAAAATAATGAAAAGAATTATATAGGCCTCGTTATGCTAAATTAAACGTGTTATTACTTGAATATAGTGCTAAGGGGGTAAATGTAGAGATAATGGATGGGCGGGGCAGTATAAGAAGATAAAATTAAGATGGGTAAGAAAAGAGTGGGGGGTTATGGCAGACGTAGAGAGGGTATTTTTGTTAGCAAATTAATGAAAGTAATGATATCGGCATCATAACGTTAAATTAAACGTGTTATTATGATAAGACAATGCTAGGAGGGTCAATGTGAAGATGATGGAAATGTGTAGTATCATAAATGGACAAAATTAAGATAGGTAGGGAAAGTGGAGGGGGTTTTATAGAAATGAACGTATGAGATGTATCTATATATATTCCAGAGAAAGAGAGAATAGAAGAACTCTATAAGGAGGACAAGATGTACCGTAAGCATAGGAGTAAGAAGGCGAATGGTTGAGGTACGTGGAAGGAGGAGAGGAAACGCTTGTGGAAGGAGGAGAGGAAACGCTTGTAGAAGGAGGAGAGATAGGCTCTTTTCCATGCATGTAAAACAGATGGAAAATTGCTCATTTCGAGCGTGGTTGTCAAACCTATGTAGAAGATGCTTTATTTTCTTCCTTGTAAAAAATATCAATTTAATAAATTTTCAAAATTTCAAAATTTTCAAAAAAAAATTTAATTTTTTAAAATTTCTAAGTTTTTATAAAATTTATATTTAATAGCTATTTTTAATTGTATTTTGTACTTCCGACTAACTTCATCCACCTGCGGTTTCAACGTTAATTTAGAATCCATAATAACACCGAGAATAGTTACAGTATTGGCAATAATATGTATAAGTGTGTTTGAATCGTTTTTCCAAGTAAGTTTTAATAGTATTTTATAGTATATAAAGATTATATATGATTGAATAATTACAGAAAATTTTTAAAACCATGAACCTTCCTGAGTCCTTTTTTTAAAGTATAGATATCTACGTAGTTTCATTTTGGCAACAGTATTACATTTCAATCCTTGAATGTTAAAAAATTTGTAGACAAAGCAAACAAAACCGAAGACCAACGCAACTTCTGGAAAACGACATCAGAGCGGTACGAGCAAAGTCACAGATAAATTGAAAGGACATCACCCGTAAAGGGCACGCTCTCGTGAAAAAAAGCACCAAGAGCACAAAGAATTAGAGCGGATGAAATCGTAAAAAACGAAAGAAAGACCCTTGTAATTGTCAAGTCCGACTCGCGACCGCTGCAGGGTCCGGGACAGGGCTGCTTAACCAAGCATCCCACTGCTCCGTTGCCCTCGTCCGCACCTTTTGTTTCCAAGAGCGCGCGCGCTATTTTTCTGACGGCTCGTACCTACAGAGTAAACGCAGTTTCCTCGCGGCGGACGACTATACAATTTGCTCACCTACATACGTGTGCACCCTTTTTCCGAGCTCTTTGTGGCGCCGTCCCTCCCCCTCGTTCTCCCAAATCGTTTAATTCGGCGTGCTCAGAAACGACGTCATCTTCGCCAGGGTGGCTGTACTTCTGCCGTACTGCACTACGTGAGAGAGAACTGGGGCGCGCTGCGCCGTTGTATTGCGTGTGGGAAAATATTCAGAATACGAGGAGAAGGAAGAGAGAAAGAGAGAGCCTGGAAAAATTGTATTTTCCGAGAGAGAAGTGGATAGCAGGGAACCCGACGACGTCTGCAACAACGACGTAGCGAGAGAGATTTTATTCTTTGAAGGTTGTTGTGCCTTTTTTCCGCGCGCGGTTCTCAAAGTGCCGGAGGAATGATAATCGACGCGAATGTGCAAAATGAAAAATAGTAAAAGTTATGTGTGTAGGTATGTACAATATGCATGTGTATGTATGTGTGTTATGTATATATATACGTGTGTGTGTGTGTGTACGTTGTATATGTAATACGGGTTGATGTAGAATATTGTAACGAGGTTTTCGCGCTGCATTCAGGTGATGCCGCTATGGCACGCGAAACGACAATCTCGAGAGTTGTCTTCTTTTAGAAGACTGCATTTTGATTGCTTTCATTTGGGATGCTAAGTCCCAGTCATTCGTGGTTGGTAGAAAAGCTCGAGGTTCTGCCATTTATTTTAAAATTTTTATATATTATGTTAGGAAAATAAATATTATACAGAAATAAATGGCCAATAATACCCATAAGAGCAATTTTATACATTTTTTAAAATAATTTGTCATAAATCATTCTTAATGATTTATTAAAAGGAACGCTTTTTCAATAGTAAATATTTTTGAATGTATAATTATTATATAAAATCTAGAAACTAAAGTATATATTATATTAAAAATATTAATATTATGAAGTAAACATTTTCATAGATGAATTTACACGACTACTGTACAGATTTAAAGGAAATAAGATTCACTTCTGTTATCGACAAGAACGTTTTGAGTTCTTTGTTTTTACACACGAATCCCATATAAAGCGTGTCCATGTAATTTTATCTTAAAAAGCTCCGGTCGTAAAAGCCGCAGGATGTCACTCATAATGGAACGTTATATTCACACCAAAGCTTTTTCAAGTTCACTGTTTTATTTTGTTCTCCTAAAAGAGTAAAGCGTTAATTTAGCTCCCGTTATATTATTTATTACATATTACATATTTTTGCACATATTCAATGTTTTATTTCTTCCTGCTATTGATTTATAGCTATATATGGGGCGTTTCGAACCATAACCAAATAAGTCTTTTTTTTTAATTCATTAGCCGTCCATAAAAATTTCGAAACTTTTTACAAATCCAGTGATTATTTATTTGATTTAAACTATGCAATTGATAAATAGCATATTTAAGTATTTATTACAGTGATAACATTCACCATAATTTATTTATTTATATAACTTATGTTGAAATGTTTGCGAC
This sequence comes from Gastracanthus pulcherrimus, assembly GCA_949152435.1. Lineage (NCBI taxonomy): Eukaryota > Metazoa > Arthropoda > Insecta > Hymenoptera > Pteromalidae > Gastracanthus > Gastracanthus pulcherrimus. The sequence continues at coordinate 161,412,680 of OX424573.1, read as the reverse complement.
AGTTTGCGAAACTTCTACAATGGACTTATTTGGTTATGGTTCTGAACGCCCCTTATGTCCGACTAGATCCAACTATTTCTAGTGATATGGACTGAGATATTTACGAGTATACTTTTACATGTTAAAACCTAACTACATATAAATTTCAAACAAACCTTTTTTAAAAGTAACAATAAAAATGGTATAAGGTAACTCATTTTAAAATCCACTAGATTATTCTTACATCGATATGGACACAAAACTTTCTGCTTCAACAATCTATGAGTGCACAAATCCTCGATCCCTCTCTAAATTCGCAATATAATATTCATTTTAGAAATTTTCTGAAGTCAAAGGAGACGATATGAATTATTGATTATTTTTAGCACCGAAAAAAGCCCTTTTATAGTTCGAAGCGCTCACGGCCGTGAGCGACTCAAGCCGCTTTATGCCGAGTAAACTTAATTATGATTCGAGCGTCAAACGAAAAGTAATCGGGTCGCTCGAATAAAGTGCTCGCCAAAAGAGCGCATTAGAATATGCATTGTAGCTCCAAGATGCATAAATTTTACGTATATGAAAAAGAATGATATCGATTTTTACGATGCCGATGAAAGTTCAAACAGCTGTGCAGCTAGGCGTTATTATGATTGATTTTTAAGAGATTATTTGATAAAGTTTAGTTCTTTTTATGGTAGAAATTGAATCCGTTTTTAGAATAAAAAATTAACAATGCGCTGCTAACAACGCTTCTAAAACAATCTAGTTTCTTGCTGAAAAATTATTTTTTTTGTTCGTATATTGAATTATTTATTAATTAATTAATAAGTCGTCATATTTTCATCCATTCTAACCATTGCTCTCGGTCTAATTTCCACCAGAGACTGTTATTGGATTTTTATAGCATAAATAAATACCTATTTTACACAAAATTAAAACGAAATGTTGACCTAAAATCATTATAGAAACATGTTTTGAGACGTATATATATATATAGTTAATTCGCTAACTCTACCACCCAGCCCCCCTCATCCCCCTCGCCCCCCATCAGCCCCCCTCAGCCCCTTCTCTTACGATATCTCCTCAAAATAGCGTTAAATTTTACTTTTTTTACGTTATTTTTCACTTTTGTAGACTTCCACGTGGACCCCCTCACCCCCCCACCCCCTCATTCCCTCGTTTGACCCCCCTCACCCCTCCTCCTCTCCTCCTCTTCCCCTCCTCATGCCCCCACTCCGCCACCCCTCTTCCTCCCTCAGCCCCCCCTCATTGTATTTAGTTTTATATAATGTTTTTAAAAAACCTCTCATAATGATTAAAAGGAAAATATCCGGACTTATAAATATATAGAAACGATCTTTCAAGTAAATAGAGAAATTGATAAATAGATAGCTGCGTTTTTTTGTGTTATATGGAGTGGTTACATTATTTGAAAAACATTTAAAAACTTAAATTAAATTCAGTTAAATTGTTGTAGGTTTTCAAGACAATTTTTTATTGATAAAGTTTTCAATTATCAATCCAATTTTCTTGTAAAATAACATTTAAATAAAAGTTTCTTCTATTTTTTCCACACAACCCAGGAGGTAAATAGATGTGTGCGTTGATTTTTTTGTTTTGTTTAATTTAATATGTTGATTAGAAATCTAAGTATTACTGATGGTTTATGTAACGGTACAAGATTAAAAATAATAAAATTATTTAAATATAATATTAAAGCAGAAATAATAAATTGGAAGGAGAAAAAATTGGAGATAGGGTATTTATTCCACGAATAACCTTAAATTATACTGGAGAATCATCATCATTAACGTTTATTCTTATAGAAAACAATTTCCTATTGTATTATATTGTAATTATTCTTTATAGAAAACAATTTCCTTTGAAAATTAACATCATCTTTTAAAATATAATAATAAAAATCTCTATAAATAAATGAAAATAAAATAAACTATTGGAAAAACAGTTCTTATTACATTTTTAATATATATTCGAAAATTATAAAGATGGATAACATGGAACGGAAATTAAATCAAGATCATAACGAAGGAATGGAACATTTACGAAACTTAGAATCTTTAGAGGCTTTAGATGAACAAATTGACGATAGTATGGAGTGGGATCCAATTCAAAATTGTTACGTTAAGTTAGAGGATTTACAAAATGCCGAAGATTTGCAAAATTTACAAGTTTAAACGAACAAATTGATGACTATTTAGAACAGGAAGAAGAATATGAAAATTATTTACACAAAAATTGGGAAAACGTACCATGTTATATACGGTTGCAGGTCTCTGAAATTTTAATTTTAAAGGTAGAAAACAATTATCCAATTTTAAATTATTATCTTTCAAAAAGTTTGAAAAAGTATTATAAATACGTTTCAAATATTGCGTGTATTGTATGGGTTATAAAATTTGGTTAATCATTTATTTATTTCGAATACGCCATATTTCCAGTTCAAATTTTTAATGTTTCATATATTCACATATTATAACTAATTATTAAAATAAAGAAAAATTAATAAAATATTCAAAGCACATTAGCCAATCATAAAAGTAATCATATAATTAATAAGGTGATTATTTAATATTATTTCAAGACATGGTGTACTAATATTTTATAAGCACAACCTTATTAGGTAAGAAAGCATTTCATTTTATTTTATTAAAAATTTTTATTATATGTTTTTGTAATTGTAATATTTTTCAATTCAACAAGTTTTTTTCCTTTTAAGAGTATATTTATATGATTACTTTTTTATACCCATTAGAAAAAAATTAAGTAGAACATATTAATTTTAAATTGATAAATAGATCTAAATATATACAAGTGGTATATATAGATGTATTTTACAAGTTAAATAGTGTTCTATAAAATTTTATTTTATTGGGTATACACACCGGAGATAGGAAGAAGACAGATGGCTAATCTCTATTGCAAATGAATAAATTAAAAATTATAAGAAATACTGGAATGATAAATATAATATAGAATTATCTACGTTAATTATTATACAGGTTATCGTAATGATTTTTAAGTTAATCTTTTTCAATAGAGGTGGGAAAGGAATTCTGTCTCCACGTGGTTGTGTATGGCTAATGACGATGACTACCACGGTTTAAGTTACTAATAATTAAATGATAATCATCAAAAATATATGTGAGTTTATCATGTCAATAAATCACATTTATTTATCAATACATTATTAAATATGATTATTAGTAAATTAAACAAAACAACAAAATCAACGCACCTTTCTATTTACCTCATAGGTGGTGTGGAAAAAATAGATAAAATAATTATATTATTTCCTTATAAGAATTAATAATGACAAGCAAACAAATAATTTTAACTATTGTTGTAAGAAGTGGGGGTTGGCGAGCGGAGCGAGCAGGGGGCGCAGCACCCCTATATATATATATATATATATATATATATATATATATATATATATATATATATATATATATATATATATATATATAGTGATATTGTGTTAAACAGAAATACTAAGATGAATATACATATAAATAAACACACTTGTACAAAATTCATTCAATTATCAGTCAATAGTTTTTATTTACTCGATCATTAATAAAAAACAATTCTAAAAAACAGTGCTTTGAAATTGCCTACACGAAGTATCGCATATATCATCCCGTAACTATTATTTCTGTTTTCTCATATTGGTAAGAGCTGATTTATTCAGTTTTGCGGCGTCGCCTCTTCCGCTGTAACCGCATACGCGACCGCGACGGAAATCAACGCTCGGAAAACAGAGAAAATTCTCGCGCGCGACGGCATCGCGTCGTCTCGACGCAGGAAAACCGCGCATTTGCCTACCAAATCGCATTTCGATCAATCGTCCGCAGGTCTCCTTGAATTTCATTCGAGCGTTGTCCACGCGACCGACCGACCGACGGCAGCGGTGCAGCGACGTGTTGCCCGCGGGCAAGAAGCGAAAACGAATATTGAACACGCGCCACCACTGGCTTTTTTAAGATTTTCACGTTGGGCGGGTTCATTGTGATGAAAATAACATTTTTCAAGTATCTCCTGCTTTTGTACAAATAAAGCTGCTTTCCGAAGTCGTGAAAATTCAGATTATTGTTAGGGTAAGATTGAAGTGCGAGTATTATATAAATATTATGTATTATTAAAGTAAAGTATAGTTTTTAAGTATAAACGGTACATTGTATAAATAAAATCATTATTATAATTCTACTCACAATAAAATTGTGCAAAATTAATATTTTAAACCTTCCTTTCATTTCAGATCAGATTTTAATACATGATAATAATTTATAATTGTATGAAAAAATACGTAAACAAAATTAAAATAATTATACCAATAGAACTTATAGATCAAACGAAGTTTCAATATAAATTTGAATTTGAATGGCGAAGTTTACAATATTTAGGTAATAATTTATTATATCCCTGAATTTACACAACCCAGAAATGTTTGATTGCATAAGAATAATAATGTGAATATAGTCTATACTTCTTGAAACAGTATACCTACATCATTTCTATTCTACTAGTGTTATTGTATAATTTAAATTAAAATAGTATTCTGCAATTTTAATGCAACAATGTCAGTATGAGAACCTCATTTAATAAGTAAATAGCGGCTTGAATTTATTTCTGCACAAAGTGCACCATGGACCAAAAATTCGCCAGAGCACGAGGAAAATTGCGAAAATCCATGAATCACGTTAATGAAAGATACTTGTACTTGGTACGATTTGGCGAGTGCGTTTTATGCATTTCCATCGCCTTAAAAATAAAATAAACCCCCCACCAAAATCGTAAAAGCCGCGAATACTGGCTTCCTCTAACTTCTCAATTTTAATTCAATCCATCCAAAATAACATTTGACCATAAAATCTGTAGCTGCTAAGTGCTGACGATTCTCGTAAAGAGGATATTCGAGTTAACTTATTTTAGCCACTCTAGAAATACAATTATTTTTTGCAATATATGATTTAATGTTGGGCAGTAATAGCATTATTTTCTTTATGTTAAAAGCAAGAACATTAGTGTATAAAATACAAGGTTTTCTTATTTGAGATATTTTAATGATAAAATTAGATTATTATATTCGTTAAAAAATCATAAATTTAATATGTCAGATATGAGCAATATTTTTTTCGAATATTAAATGCAATAAATGATATAAATAAAAAATTATTATAAATATTTCCGCAAATACTTGAGTAATACAATTAAAATCGTTTATATATGAAGATATGTACATGTAATTGTATTTACACATGTAATACATAGAATTATAATTACACATGTAATGCATGTAATTGTGTATTTTTCGGTCATAGGTGCTCAAATATAATTGTATACCAACGTATGCAAATATAGTTTATTGTACATAATTACTTGCCACACGTTTACAATTTTCAATTACTTAAACTTATATATAAATATACATGGAAACTCTTAGTCTCATAAAAATTACATCTGTCTTTCACATTATGTCTACGTATATATATATATATATATATATATATTATAATGTCAAATCAAACAAAACTAATAAGAAATCTATTTACAATAGGACATCTTTCAATTTTGAACAATTGTATAAAACGCCCAAAGCCAAATAAACATTATAAAACTCTTTTCTTTGAACCAACTCTCAAATTTGTCTCTACACAATGCATAAGCAATAACACCGAAAAACTGAGGAGAAATTTCTCTTACACTACCAACAATCGTGGTCGATCACGAAATTCAGAGATGAAATTTTCTATATAAATGGTGCGCGAGTGCATTTTCCCTGCAATCCACAAGAGAGAGAGAGAGAGAGAGAGAGAGAGAGAGAGAGAGAGAGAGAGAGAGAGAGAGAGAGAGAGAGAGAGATTGAGAGAGAGAAAGAGAGAGAGCGCTCCCGCGACGCGCGACGACACTGCGGCCTCCGCCACCGCACATCACTGGAAGTGTAATAATAAGGTTTTCCATCGACTGTGCGGCGGCCGGACCGGGCATACAGCAAATCGATAATCGATTGTCATGCACTCGAATCGTTTCGTTTTAAGATCCGATACGGGAATGAGAGCTTCGAACTGAATCTGTACCTCCAGCGCCATTAACAGATTTTCAGGAAATGGACTAAAAATAATGATAACTGTGGTTATGAAATTCGACTAGATTGAGCTTATCCGAATTGTTAAAAAGTTTGCTTGGCGCGACTCATCGTGATGCATTATTGGGAATATTTATTATTCTTTGTCACGAATTAATAGAACAAAGACTACTGACAATTCGTTGATACGTAGCTTCCTTTAAATCTAGATATTTTTAAAAAATTGAGAATTAAATGAAAAAGTGTTTCTCCGTATTCCCGGTAATAGAGGGGTTTAGCATCACCTTAAATAGCATAGAAAATCGAAACTTTCTCTCTAGTGAAATCAAATCTTTCTACAAATTTTATTTTTATGAATTGATACTTACATATCATATTTTTACTGATATTATGAAGTTACGTACAAATTGTCAACCATTCACCCCTCTTAGATTTAGAGTTATCCTGCGAAGTGTGTTTAATTTGAATAAAAATAGGGTTACGAGGAAAGTCATCCTGGCGCACACTTAATTTTTGAAGCAGGATGAAATTTTTAGGATATGTTCTTTAAAGTATATATAAAAAAGTTTGCATTTTATTTTCTATAAAATTTATTATTAATTTTAAAAAAATCAAACATTATTGATTTATGATTTTACTTAAAAAATACTAGTTTTACAATAATATTACGTGTAATGACTTTTAATAATAAAGTTGTTCAAAATAATTTCAAAAATAAAATAGACACTTTTATTCTAAATACTTTGAAGAATATTCTCTTAAAATTTTAGCCAGATTCATTAATTTGGTGTGCGCCAGGATAAAATTAAAGTTTAAAAAACAAATTAGTGAGAAAACAATGTTTTTATCAAAATATTGGCTTTATTGAATAAACTCACCATAGTTTTAGAAAACTATATTCATTATAAATATATTTTACATATCAATAACTCTTAGAACACATTTGACTAGTATGACACATTATTTAACCTCAAAAACTTTTATTTTATTACATATTTCGAAAGAATTTGATTGTTTAAATATTTTTTAAAAATTCTGTAGTGATATTCGAAAAATTCAGCCAGTTATAAGCTTGTGAATTGAGCACATTGCAGCGTGGTATGTGATCGCTCATATATTTAAGGAGATATTCTAATAATTTGTTTTAAAAAAAGTTGATCTTCTGCATTGTTACACGTATTTAGTTTTTAAAATACGCGGTAAAAGTTTAGTATTGATATTCAAAGAATTTTCAGGTTTATTAACCTTATATCCTAAATTTTTTAAGCAGCAGCCATTTTATTTAATATTGACATACAAAATTGGGTATGGTATTATTGTATCGTTTTAAATAAGTCTCTGACCCAAAGTCTGTTCCGCAACTTAAAATTATTTTAAGTTGTAAAATCATTATTTTTAATATTTTACTTACAAAAAAATTGAAAAATAATTCTTTTCTTAGATTAAACTTAAAAAACTTTAGGATTTTTAGGTCTCAAACATGAATACACGTATAAAAAATATAAAAAAATTTTAAAAGCAACAGATTGAAATTTAAAAAAATATATTTCGGTAACTGTTAAAGTGTCATTTTTGGGAGTCACCGATGAAGGTAGTGAGTAGCAAATGGGTCTGGTAGGGTAATTTTCTTCTTTTAATGATATTTTAACTTCCTTGTTATGTACATAATATAATTCAGCAAAAATTGAATATTTAAGCTATTTTTAGAAAAAATATACACTCATTAACATTTTTTCAAATTTTCATATTTATACATCCTTTTACCCCCTTAGTCCGTCTTTAAGACTTTAAATTGTTTTTGTTAGAAAAATAATTAACCGGTGTTAAGCATAATAATCGAGTGTTAAGTAAAATTCAGTATTGAAAGTCTAAATATTCGGTTAATCTGAATAAATCCAGTTTATTGTCATTCTCGTGGTATGTCTAATTTACGCATTTGTTAACGTTAATAACATATTTATACTTTCAAAACTAAAGGAACATCTTTTACATGGGGCATTATAACACTTAAAAAATTTTTTAGCTCTGTGATATGTTCTAAAGTACATTTAAGGTGGTTCTATACCCAAAAAGTCAAATTCTACTAGCTTCCGAAACAAGGCTTTGAATTTCAAGTATGTTAAATATAAGCATCCCAGAAATTGTAGCATTGATCAACATAATTTGATTTTATTAACAGATAACCATTTCAAATTGTGAAAAAATTACGAAATAATTTTTCATCGCGTTTCATGCGCATACAATTTTTTCAAAGACTTTTCTACCACATTTTTCTATATTTTTGACACAAAAACAAAAACATTGTATAGTTTACATTTTCAAAAAAAAAATTTATATTAGTATCTAGCATAACAAAAGACATTTAAAAAAAACATAAAAATGTACTGCTTTTGAACCATTTTTAATTGATTGAGACTCTTATTTTTCAAATATGAATTTTATTAAAAATTAAAACATACAAAAGTTTTCAAATGTGAATGTAATAAGTATTACCGAACTATATTATTACATACATTAAACCTCATGCGCACGAATCATCATGAACATAAAAAAATGTATGTCGAGAAACATGCATTTAAAGTTTGTATTCTCTATGATGCTACATAATGTTAATTACTTTATTAAAATCATTATAACTTTATTTAGTTTTAGAGTTATGATTTCTATGAAGTCTTAAAATATTCATTTGAAATTCGACTTTTTGAGTGATTTTGGGTATAGAACCACCTTAAAAGGATAGCTAAATAGCAAGACACCAAAAGTGCTCCATGCCTATTATATTTAATTTTAATGCTATAATAGTTATGTGAACCATATTACTATTATGTTTCAAAACATTTTTATAGTTTACATTTTATTAAAATCTATATTTGAATAATAAAAGTCTCAATAAAATTAAAAAGGTTCAAAAAACAGACAGTGTGTTTTAAACACTAAATTTTTACGTTTTTTTAAATGCTTTTGATTTGTTTGATAAAAAAATTACATAAAATTAAAAGAAAACTAAACTATGCTAATTTTTATTTCGATATGAAAAATATAAAAAAGTGTGATAGAAAGACCTTTGCCAAAACTGGATGCACATTAAATGCGCAGAAAAACATTTATTTCATCATATATTTTATAATTTAAAATGATAGTCTGTTAATAAAACAAATATATTGATCCAATTAAGTCCGAAATATATAAATAATTTTCTGATACACTTATATTTAACATACTTCAAAGTATTAGGCGTAAGCTAGGAGAATTTATTTCTTTGTATAATTTGTTGCACCTTAATATAAATAATTTTGAATTAGAATATCTTTCAAATATTTAGTGATAATAGAAAAAAAGAAACAAATAAAATTAATTAATAGTACATTATGCATCAAGGGAGTAAAGTGGGCAATGTACGCACTGTGTGACGTTGCCGACCGAGCGAAGCGAGGTCGGCATTTCACACAGTTCATGCTTGCCTACTGTACTCCAGAGGTGCATATACTACTTTTCACCACACCCCCGTAAAGAAATGACTGTACGCATCTCAGCAGGCCGTACAGTACCCCATGCTCTGCCTAGAAGTAAAGTGACTTGTGTACGCGCGACGCGCTGTTTTACCGCTCGAGACGCAGTCGAGAGCGGAAAAAGGCGCATCGCGCATGCGCAAGTCGCTTTATTCCCTAGGCAGTCCATGCGGTACTGTACGGCCTGCTGAGAGGGCGTACAGTCAGCACTTTACGCGCAGTGTGGTGAAAATATATTATTTATATATTAGAATGGTTTAGTACAAAACAAAATGTTAAGAAAACAGATTTATGAAAAAGTATTAGGAAAACAATAATTGTAGCTATAACGTACATATTAAGGGTACAAAATAGATAAAATAGCTTTATGAATTATAATGCAAATCGTAATTGCGCCAATCATGAACTGTTTTCTGGGTAAAGTGCGATTTTAAATATAAATATTTGTTACGCTCAGAACCTACTTTTGACATCAATTCAAGTGTTCTGCTTCAATCGACTTATGTCTCCTTGCTACAGATACACCGGACACATCTGATCCAGACAAAGAACGACCGCTCAGTGCGATTTCGGAACTTTGCATTTAGTTGGCAGCGGTGAAAATTATAGAAATGAGAGAACATTTGGTACTCGGTGGTGGGCAATCCCACTTCTACAGCAGCCTGCTACATCCGTTCGCCTCCCTCTCCGCTTCCAAATTTCGGTCAAAATTGGCTCTGCTGGGTGCCGTTCGTTGCAGCTCGAACGACGAAGCTCGACTGCCGAGCGGCGGCTTAAATTAAGCCATATCAGGCTATTACTTCCAGTTGTACGAATATGTAAAGTCTTATTTAATTTTGCAAAAGTGTCGGCCATTGTTTTGGATGCACACTGGAAGTTTGAAATAAATTAATGATAAGAGATTCAAGGTCACTTTTTCAGTTACGTGGTTTGTCAAAAAAAGTATTATACTTATTGTGTTAAACTGAATTGATGAAGATATAAAGTATATATAATTATAAAAGTGGAAAGCTACAATTAAATGAAGTGGACATTTTCATTTTTTAGAAGTAAAATTTTTTTATATGTACAACTGTATTCTTTAAGTTTCTTGCTTATAAGATTTTATAAAATCATTCTGTAACGATGCACAACGTTATTTTTTATGTATATGAATATTTTAACAATATTCAGCTTCTTTGATGACTCTAGCATATATATGTATGTTAAGGAGGGACTCTAAAAGCACCTTTGCAGATGATATATATGTATAAATGTACATATCTGCTTTATATGTATGTTAAGGAGGGACTCTAAAAGCACCTTTGCAGATGATATATATGTATAAATGTACATATCTGCTTTATATGTATGTTAAGGAGGGACTCTAAAAGCACCTTTGCAGATGATATATATGTATAAATGTACATAACTTGATTATTTACATGGCAACGTTTCGGGTGTCATTATAGTATATTATGACACTGTTGTGGGAGATGGTTTTCTACCTTGCTCGAGGGTTTTCGCACGAGCGAAGCGAGTGAGAAAATCGAGCAAGGTAGAAAAACACCTCCCACAACAGTCTCATACGATATTTTATAGCACAACAACCTCAAAATCGACAATAAAGTTGGCATTTTGAGGTTAGTGTGCTATAAATTCTATAATAAACTTAATCTAGTCTTTTATGATGATATTAGTTTTGACTTTATATATTTGATTACGTCACTACTATTAATTTGAGTATAAAAAGGTAAATTGGGTGTTATAAAAAATGTTAAGTATACGGATTATAAGGAATATGGCTTGGGAATGTAAGGTAAAGTAGCCTATTACGAAACGATTTTAGGGTACTTTTTTTTCTAGTCCTTATATGAATTTCAATATACCTTTCATTGTATATTAACATATATCAGTCGATTCGCTGTTTCCTCGAGATTTAATATAGTTTTTCAGATTTTAATTTAGTGCAATATTTGTTTATTTAATAAAAAAAATACTAAGCGATGTTCAGCTCCCATTATGAAACGCTATTTTTTACTGGAACCTATGATTCATAATGCATACCCCTATTATGAAACATGATTAAATTGATATTTTAATACTATTTATTCGAAATTTTTTGCTGAAGTTATCAATATAAGTAAAAAATGAAATAATACAATAAAATAATTCAAAAATTTCAATCTTAAAAACTCTAAATGGCAGAAAAGAAGATAATTCAAAGAAGGTTACACTACATGCTGGATACGCTTATATGTAGGCAAATAAATTAGGGCGATGTTTTATAGCTTAGGTTCCATAAATCGTATTAACAAAATCAGTTCTTACTTAGAATTTTTATAGAAAAAATCATTAAAAATTAATACAAGTATTTTCATTTTTATATGAATCACGTATTTTAATTTTTATATGAAAATACAGCTTTAAAACGCGTATTTATTGTGATTCATAAATAGATAACTAATAAAAATAAAGAACCCATTATGAAACACGTACTTTTTATTATTATATTAGGACTAAAAGGATTTATAGCGATTATAATCGATTACTTGGTCGCTTATCTATGATATGAACTATTTCTTATATCATGAAACAGTGTAAAGCAATAAAATTATTGAAATAGTAATCTGCATCATTCACCCATTCCAAGTCACCTCTTCGGTTATTTTACACCCGTTTTCAAGAGCGCTTAGCAAAAATATTTTTCTCACTTTGTTGAAATTATAGTTCGCAATTATCTTAATTTTATTGTAAAGTTAAATGTTTAATAATAATACGTATATTTTTTTTAGTACGTTTATTACTGTCAAAGTTGTATAAAATCCAATATTCTACGAGTGTTTCATAAAGGGTGCCATTTTTCGCGGTGTGTTATAATAGACTACTTTACCTTACTACGATATTGCTTTGTTGTTATCTGCGTTGACTTGTACGTCCGCTGAGATCTCTCTCGGTGCTGATACAAATGTAGAATGGCAGAGCTTACTTACAAAAGAAGCCAAGATGTGAAAATGAGAAGAAAATTCGTATTGGTGTGAAGAAATTTGTGTGTGTATGGTGTGCGTGCGTGCGTATGTATGTGTGTGCGTGCGCGTATGTGTGTGCGTGTGCGTGTGTAGGTATGTGTGTGTACAAGGTGGGGGCGAGAAACCACCAGTTTAAAGGCGTCCTTTGTTTTGCTGTTGGAAGTCATACTCGGGACTTTTTATATGTGTGTAAACCAGGCCCCGCTTAGGATACGGAGCACGTACTTACTATCAAGACTTCGATAAGTTTATATTGACTGTTGTTATGCTTTGATTTAAACAACCTAAAATAATATCATTTTAATATCACTGCCTTGATGTTTATAATTGTTTAAAAATAAAATTTTAATCAGTTTCTTAAAAGGAAATTTTTGAAAAATGGTTTTACACTAATGCATATACACTGAAAATAGCACATCGGCAGCGCTAGCATGCGGGTATCTGTGACGCGGCAGTTTGGGGCGTCTAGTGCCCCTTTTTGGCGTAGCTTATGTCCGCTTGCAGGCAGCAGCGCTCCTCTCGCTGGGATTTAAAGTTATGTTTCTGTGAGCGTCGGGAGAGCTACGGACGAAGGCTGCGCTAAAAAGGGGCACCAGACGCCCAAAACGAAGGGACACGAGCTGCATTTCAAATTGAGCAGCTGATGCCTAAAGGGCAGTCGGGGTGCTAACCTCTTTTCAGAATAGTAATTAAAAAATGAAAAAATATAGCCTACCAGACATGTGCAGTGTATTATATAGAAGGTATATATATGTAGCGTTTTGAAAGTACTATGCCTGTGTACTGTATTCTACAGACTAAAGAAACATTTTAATACATTTATTTTCTTAAATCACGGTTTAACTAATACTTATTTTGTATTGTTGAACATTTTTTGTTTAATTTACTTTCTCAATAATTAAAATTCTAAATAATTATAACCATCTTTACTTAAGAAATACAATTATTTTAATTTTATATTTTGAGAAAAATTTTATTTCGCAAATAAAAAACAAACAGAAGAAAAAGATAAATAAATCAGATAATTAGAAAAACAGTTTTAGAGTTCTACAACAAAAATGAATCTAGATGGAGAATCAAGAGGCACGGTAGCGCCACGATGGCAAGTATGAGTACTAAGCACGATACGAAGCTTTCGGGGTCGCACCGTGGACCTTATACTTTGATTTCGTGCTCCATAATATCCTCAACATTTAGAGTAAATTGGTTTTTAATGCTTTTTTATACATTATGCACTGCATCGGTATTTATTTTAGAGTTATGAAATTTATATTTGAAATAAGAAAGGTTCTCTTGAAACGATTCATTCTTTGACTAAATACAGCAGATTAATAATTAATTTTCCAAAACGCTTTTCATTTTCGGCGACCGGATGTTCGATTATTGTCTTTTCCCTGATAACGTCACTTCCGACTTCCATTTTTAGTTTGTAGACAAATATATATAAATATATTTCAATGGGCGTTATAATAAGGGTACATAAGTGTTGTATTCGTGGACAAATATCAAGTTTTTAATTAAATAATTTAAAACACGAGTGAATTTTGAATCAGGATTAGCAGATCATACAAGATATAAATACATTATCTACGTCATCATAATAATGTTAAGTGCGTATAAGAATCAGCTGACGTAATATAGTCATGTTTACAATGAGGTCAGCATTGGGCTCATTTGGATTTCAGATGACAGAATCCCTAGGTTCTAGTGATAAAATTTGACATTGTGATCAGCTAAGTTCAGATCGTTGGCGCGAAATGCCGCTGGGTGTTCTCAAACCCATCCGGATGTTCTTGAACCCATCCCGAGTCGGATGGGTTTGAGAACACCCTACGGCATTTTGCACCAATGATCCGAACTTAGCTGACCAGGATGTAAAAGTTTGTCACTAGGATCTAGGGATTCTGTCAACTAAAATACGAATGAGCCCAACGCTGAATGAGGTGCGCGAGAAAGAACAGTTGTATCCGTAGCAGTAAGTAGAGGAACGAGGGATAAGATAGACACGGGGCAAAACTGACACTTAGCGTGTTCAATAAAAGCAGGTTTTGTTGAAAGTTCAAAATTTTTTTATTAACACACAGATTTATAAAGTTAATGTTAATAAAGTAAAAATAAGATTAAAATGAACCAGCATCTAATAAAGAATAAAGTGACTATTTTTCCCCACTACTATATAGTTCAAATTTCTGGATAATAATAAAATGTTAAAAATAATTGCACGTTTGACATGCTCATGTACTATCATGTACTTTTCTGAAAATGCGATAATTAATTTATTTACTTGACCATTTGTTAGTTGATTTCACAATTTTCTTTAGCATAATTTTTTATTGATTATTCACCACTCCGACAGCTTATGAAACATAAATAATATTTTATACATATATTTTATTATTACTAAATTATTTTTTTTAAACTTTTGTAGATGTGATTTATGAATTAACAAGGAAGAAAAACTCATAATTGCCTAGATTATACATTTGTAAAACATAAGTTTTTGGAAGATTTAATATACGTGTAATTTTTTTCAATAAAGTTCTTTTATCAGTAATTTCAATGTATAAGTTAAAATTTCATGTTGATTAATATAGTACTCTATCTTAATTGTATGCTTATATAGTGGAAACTATAATGTGAAAAAGCAAATAAATATAATATGAATGATTTTTAATTTTTAGTGCAGGAGAAATGGATTATTTTCAATATTTAAACATTTGTTATAAAAAAAATATATTTCAGATGAAAATGGAAAATGTATTATTAATTTTGTTGTAAAAACAATATTTATCAGGTTATGACAGTTTAAACAAACTTTTAATTTTAAAAACAGCTGAAAATGTGAAATAAAAAGATTCGATATTGTAAAGCACAAGGTGGTTCCGTACAGTCGCAGATACCGGGCATATCTAGAAACGCTGCGATCCTCGCAGCGCGCTACTCTCAATCCAAACACACCACAAGCATGTCTTCTGACGCATTCATGAGCAGAAGCTCGATCGATGTTTCGAAATACTGGTATTGGTTCAAGGAGCAGTTTGGGATTTCCACGAGTCTTGAGATATTTAAAGGAAACATCGCAATCTCCACGCGAAGATATCGATTTTCGGAGTGCATTTCCTGTCTTCACTTACAAAGGACTATCTGATTAAATTTTGTATGAAAGATATTTACTACTAATTGGTATTAAAATAACAGTATGTTCTTTAACAAAATTTTCCTATTAATTTTTTAAATTTTCAATTAACCGGTATTCTGACTGTTATTTCAATACTTTGCTACATGGTTATACTATGTATTATGATTCACTATATATAACGATCACATAATCTTATCTAATTACAGTAAAACCCGGCTAACCCGAACTACTTGGAACCTGGCAATGTTCGGATAGTAAAATTCGATTTATCGAGGTTGACAGTCCGCAAGCTTACAGATTTAATTGGATAGTAAAAATTCGATTTATCGGGGTTGATAGTCCGCAAGCTTACAGATTTAATTATTAAAAAGTTACAACCTTGCATAAACTTATAAAATTACATCTCAGAATTGAATAATAAGAAGGTTTCTTTGCAAAATAAAACACATAGTTTTAAAATTACGAAGAATTCTGAGAATACATAATGCTAATATGCCGTCCTGATGAAGTGTATCTTCATTTTTATGAAAAACGTGTTTTTATGCCGTTGGATCCGTGATAAATAAATAAATCTATCTATTCAATTAGAAATTTAAAATTGTTTATAATTCTCAAAATAACTAATTGCAGTATCTAAAAAAATTGGAGAAATGCTGATTTTGAAATTCTATCGGTATATGTTTGACAGGTACATATTGATAGGATTACATTTTGCAGTAATGTTAGGCCTTACTTACCTGCTAACTTACCTGGTCAATTATATTGGAGGTAGATCAGACGTGTAGTGGCTATTTTTTTCATTTATAAAAGAACCCGACATGGAGGCCTAAAGTATTGCTAGACGTATTTCTCGGCCTGCTATTGGAGTAGAATCGGAGCTATATTCATGACTAAATTATTGTTGGACGTACTCCTCGGACGTACTATTCGCGACACTAAAATCTAACAGCTGAGCGACTTTCGATATTTGTTTATAACCTTACCTATAACCTCGAAAAATTCTGCAATTTGATTGTGATTGTTGTATGTTACATCATGGGTCGAGATCGATATAATTGGATGCATAAACCGGACATTAAAATCAACAAACTCAAAGGATATGGTGTAACGGTTCTGAAAGTCCGTCGAACCGTACCCCATCTGTTTCTACTGAATCAACGATTTGAACTGGGCGTACGTTACGCGCCGCGCGAGGTTCGTCGCACGGTTCTCCGAATCAGGTGTCGCTAAAATCGAGGATCTTTTATTGGAATAGCGCCGCTCGGCCTCGCGCGGAGAAATCGCGAGTGCTCGGTCTCTTTCGCTCGGGAACCGGCAACGACGACACACCTTCAACACAACTTCTCCGCACCGTCCCCGCAAATCCCAACGAAAACGGGGTTTCACATTGAGAGGCAAACCGTGATTCAGCAAATCCGAAATCGCGGGTCAGGGAGGCGAGATCCGGTCGTCGAAGTTCGCTCTGCAAGGGGAAAACTCATCTCGACTACACAGCCGTGGAATCGACTGATCATCCTGAGCGAAAGGAGCCACCGTTTGACTCAGCTACATACAATAAGCTAAGTGATTTCGTCCTCAGATATTTTCGGAAAGAATTTTGTAACGCCTGCGCCGTTTGCTCTTTACTTATTAAAGCTACATTTCGCCAAAATCAGGGTAAAATAATCCTTGCGGTTTCGACATTTATTGTTTATTAATAGAATCGGAACATTAATCCTTTGGATAAGTAATTTGAATGTCAGCCGTGAATTTGTATTGATGAGGAAACGCGTATTATGTTAGCCGTCGTTTATAAAATAATGTAAAATTGCGAACGATTAGTAATATAAAAGGAAGATAAATAATATTATAAGTCTGCGGAATTGAAATATAATTTTTAACGTATATTGATTTATTTGAATAAGATCCCGCACCCTGCCATCTCGTAAATCGAATAATCTTCCTGTTAGAAGCATGTTGTTTCCTTGCATATTTAATCTAATGCTTTAAATCGCTGTGT
This sequence comes from Gastracanthus pulcherrimus, assembly GCA_949152435.1. Taxonomy (NCBI): domain Eukaryota; kingdom Metazoa; phylum Arthropoda; class Insecta; order Hymenoptera; family Pteromalidae; genus Gastracanthus; species Gastracanthus pulcherrimus. The sequence goes on along the minus strand of OX424573.1, from coordinate 161,394,940 downwards.
AAATTTTATTATCTATATTTATTTTAAGGAGAAATAAGATAGTAAAATCATACAATGGGTTAGAAGTAAATAAAACTAATTTATACACTTTTTCATACTTTTTGTACTTTATCATTTTTATAAAATCTACTTTATTGTTCATAGTAATAAGTATATGGTTTCAACTAAATAATTATGTAAATTTAGTAATATGTCCATTTTTTATTTTATTTCTTTTTAACCAATAGAAAAATAAAATGTAATTCCAGTTAAATATCAGGGAAAACATGTTATTGTGTGTTTTAAATAGGAAGCTGCAATTTTGTAGTTTTATTTATATTAAAATATGATGCTTTCTAGAACTTGTATGGTTTTTACCAAACAATATATAGTAAGAAAAATACACTTAGAAGTAAGTGTGTGAAAAAGACAGTAGAATTAGGCAAGAAAAGATTTAATGTAAGTTCTGTGTAGTATAAAGATATTAATTTGATATAAAGTTATTAACAATTGAAGATGGTAACTAAAATTGCATGAATATTTCAGGAAATTTAACCACTTTAAATTCGTTGTCATCTTATGCAATTTCAGCCATCTTTAATTATTAATAACTGGATCAAAATAATATTTTTATACCAAACAGAAATTAAATTAAATCTCTTTTCACCTTCTTTTATTATCTCTTGGGTCAATTTTTAATTATAAAAACTTACAGAGTTATGGTCAGAAGAAGGGGTAATTTTTTTCATTAAAATAATACATATTCATAATATGTCTATTAGAACAAATAACGAGTATTAGGATTCATTTTACATAATTTTTGTCGAACAAATTTGGGAACGTAAAAGGAAATTACACACCACTATAGCTTACATATCAAAGTAAGTGCACTATTGCGTAGTAAAATTTTGTATCATTATCGTACACGGTGAGGCTGAACAAGTTTAGTAACTATTATCTTGTTCAACCTAGGCAATAGCTCCCTACGAACTCGTTATTTCACAGTAGAAGCAGACAACGAAGACCGAGCAAGACGGATTAAACTGACCGGTCCAACTCGTCAATATTCCACCAGTACGTAGGTATTTAAAATTATAAAAACGTATATATTTGTTTATTGAACTGCTAAAAATATATTTTGGAGCATGCCGTAATGGGATACGAAGCTTACCACAAAGATGAATGCAATTCAAAGATTTGCGAAAATAATTTTAACATTAGTCAAGTACGTAAAGGAAACTTTATTTTTATTCCTTTATTTATCTTTTATTCCAATTTAGGACAAAAAATATTTTTTTAGCAATTAAAAAGAAGGCTAAGCGAATTTTTCTTTTTCCACTTCTTTCTGACTCCATATTGCATATAAAATAGTAATGTGAAACTTTTTCAGAGTAGCGATCAGTGTCATTAAATGTGGTTCAGCCTCACCGTGCGCAGCAGTGTTCAGATTCAGATGCATCTTTGTTATTTTTGCTAACATAAGCGATTGTAGTAGGTTTATTGTTCAAATTTCTGATTTATGTTAACACCAAATAAGATTTAAGCAGTGATTTCCCTAATTCTGTATATGAGAAATTCTACAAAAAATCGGCCGATAAGTGATCCGAAAAGTAACGACAAATAAATGATGATGGACACTTCTGCAACTCAAGTTTTCTTATTGTATAGGTCCTAAAAAGTGTACGAGAAGAATTTCCAACAAGCGAAAAAGATCTGGTGACATACTTTTTTTGTATATCAATTTTTCTTATGGGAATTTAATATGAGAATTATGGACTAAAAACGGTCATCATTGATATAACAATCACTTGACTTGTAAGGGTACAAAAATTTTTTCCACGTAATAGTATGTAAAGTAGAGAAAAAAAGCTTTAACTTGAGTGGTGCCACGTTAAAAAAAATGAACAATATCAACAGTTATAAAACGATCAAAGATAGTGAATAAACACGAAAAAATAATGAAAAATAAGAAATCATGAAATTTAGTGTTTTTCTTGTGCTTATTTACTATCTTTGGTCTTTCATAACTTTTTTTCTCTACTTTACATTCTATCACGTGAAAAAAATTTGTTATGCCCATCTAAACGATAATGGCCACTTCTTTCCCTGAAAAGCGAAACCAAAATTACACTTTTTGCCCGCAAATGCAGGAAAAAAGTGACTTCACTAGAATTTTAGGACCTATACAATAAGAAAACTCGTATTACAGAAGCATGACTCATCATTTATTTTTCGTCACTTTTCGAACCACTTATCGGATGATTTTTTGTAGAATTCCTCATATATTTTGCAGGTACAAAAGGTTTTATTTCTATCAAATGATTTAAATTATTATAGAGAATAAGTCCACAATGTTCCGTTTTGATAGGAATTGAATGCAGTTTTTCTTTAGAGACATTTCCTACTGATGCAATGATGTGATGCATCTGTGATGGTACACGTCTGAACGTATCGGTAGTTTGCTATATGTAATTAGTTGTGATCAATCATTAATTGTTTAGCATTGCGGAAAAAGTGTTTTTGAAATATACATGTATGTAAATTGTAAATATATTAATAGTATGTAAATCGTAAATACAGCATCAGTAATCAGTGATCCCATATATACACAGATATCGAACAACTAATACATTCCGGCATATAGGAAAGAGTATGACTAACAAGGAGAGTATCAGAGATGCTGGTCCCGAAATTTTCTGAAACGTGATCATTCACTAGTAACTAGAAATGAAGAGAAGCACCGGTAGTTTTTGTGAATGGGCCCTTTTTCGTATGATATCAGCTATTCTGCTCCGAATATGCATTATTTTATTTAAAAAATGGTACCTCTAGCTGTGATCATGACTCTGAATGTTTTTACATTAAAGAAAACTATCTGAAAGTACCTAAACGTAGTAAACAATAGATTTAAGGTGGCTCCGTCATTTTTTCAAAATTCATCATTAACAAAAAATAAAAATCCCACTAAAAGTGAGCATAAACTGAAAATCGAACTTTTAACATGGTCCCTTATGGCGAAATATACCTTTATGCCTGTAACTACACGAAAACCCATGATTCATTTTTCAAAACCACCAGGATATTGTATCTTTTTAATTGTAGATTACGATTGTTTAAGTAAAATACTCCGATGCCAATCAAATATAAAAAATATTTAATAAATAAGTAAAATGTGTATATTTGTGTATGCATATATATGCGTATCGTTATTATTTGTCATATATTATAACATATATTTAGGTCAATAAGCCAATAATTGATATAGAATCATTTTTATTAAAATTGCATTGGATATATGAAAGAAAAATTATGTGCCCCCACGGGGCCCCGCGTATAGACGGGACTACGCGATGGAGCCACCTTAATTGGAGACCTGGAACATTAAAAAATATTAATCTGTGCTAAAGTTATTAACAATTGAAGATATCAACAAAAATACTTGAAAAATCAACGTTATCATATAACTGATCAAGTTATATACATTTATACATATATATCGTCTGCAACGGTGCTGCTAGAATCTCTCCTTAACATACATATAAAGCAGACGCTAGAGTCCAAAGAAACTGAATATTGTTAAAATATTCATATACACTTATTTTTAAGTACAAGTTACCCTACAAAGAAAAATGACATCGCAACATTTATTTATAATTTATAGGTATATTATATAAAGAATAAACATTAAAACAATGACAAAAATTTGAAATTTTGATCGGTATAAAATATTCTACAGCTCAAATAAATCGAAAAAATATTAGTTTTCGCGTAAAACCTTTTACTTTCGAAAGAAAAAGGGTTATAAAGGAATTTTACTACTAAAGAAAAATCTATTTTTTGATAAAAAATCGGTAGTTTCTTCCCTTAACATAGCCAGTCGTCCGGTGTAGTCAACTTCATCTATCGCGAACTTATCACATTCCCAAAAATCGTCTGTACCCATGTGCGTGTGTGTGTACAAATAAGTGTGTATGTACACTTCCATGTGTGTGTATGTATATATGTCCGTACATGCGTGTGTGTATCTGCAATTAATTGAAGTTACATAATTTTCTGAAAAATTTTAACACTGTCCATTCTGAAAACTATAAGTTTAAATATAGTTTAATTCTGACTAGAATTTTATTTATGTTTAACCCTTAATTTCACCAAATCTCGGCCTCTTTTAATACGCCAAGCGTTTGAGAAAAACGCTTGACTGTTTTGGCACTCGACTTTCTCAAAGAGGTACACATCACCCACATACCCATACATCAGACATTTTCTGGGAGTAGCTTATTCGAACATATAGTATATTTTTATGTTAAAAAATGACAAAAGTTCTTTTATCAAAACAACTTTCTCTGAGAAAGCAGAAAGATATTTTATACAAAAAATGATATAAGATTCATTAATATATTGATTATATTATAATTATAATTGATATCACTCTTAGAAAGTACAATTCCTAAGCAGTTAGCAGGTTTTTTGTTTAAAATACTAGATTAATCGAATTTACACCAGTCAGCGCGCACATCCTCGTATTTATACGAGCTCACGATTCGTGCGCTTATCGCGTGGCAGTCATCGCTGCGTTGTTGCTACGCTACTTCTGTACACGAGGCGATATCGAAAAGGCGAATTTGGCCTCAAGAGCAGCGACACGACGACTAGTCCAAACGTCTATAACATTTCTGTATTTTTTCTTTCGAATCTGAAACATTTTTCAATTGAATTACATTCTTTTGACCCTGTAAAATAAGAATCTCAAATTTTCCAAGCTCGCAGATTGTCAATTTTATTGTTATATAATACCAATGATCTTTTATTAAAATAATTATTGCGCGCGAGTTGTATTTTTCATGATATGATCAAAAAACACGATTTTTTGAGGAAAAATGCTAATAACAAAAAAGCTGACAATCTATGAGCTTGGACAATTAGATTATTTTACATGGTCAAAAGAATGTAATTCAATTGAAAAATCTTTCGGACTCGAAAAAATACAGAAACGTTATGGACGTCTGGACTAGACGAAGGCAGCGCAGAGTCCGCAGTTACGACAAGGCTGCGTTTTAGAGCTTTGTCGTGCGAGCTTCGTAAATTGATATATATCGATATATTCCTCTACAAACTTTTTTAAAATATGTTTTTGTAATAAATGCTAAATACAAAATGTTTTATTCTTTCAAGATGTATAATTTTACCTTGAAATTTTTTTTGCGTATAATGTATTATAATCCAATTGTAACCTAAAAATTGAATTTTGATACCTTTTTTACGCTTTATTTTTCGATTCTCTCGACAAACTTTGTTTAATTTAGATTTGCATAAAAAATGTTTCATACAAAAAAGTTGTATTTTTTTAGATTTACTATTGTACCGTGAATATTTTTAGCATAAATTGTGTTATACTCCAATTGTGGCCTTAAATCAATTTTTGATGTTTTATTTAGCTTTAATTTAGGCTTTTCTCAACAAACTTTGTTTAATTGACGTTTCAGTAAAAAATGTTAAATACAAGAAAGTTGTATTTTTTGAGTTCTATAATTTTACTCTGAAAATTTTTACGTATAATGTGCTATATTTCAATTGTGTCCTAAAAATTGATTTTCGAAGGCTGTTTTGCACTTTAATTTAGATTTTTCTTCACAAACTTTGTTTAACTGACGTTTCCATAAAAAATGTATACAAAAAAGTTGTATTTTTCAAGATCTACAATTTTACCGTAGAAAATTTTTACGTACTTATAATGTGTTATATTTCAATATTGGCCTAAAAATCTATTTTGATGGCTTTTTTGCGTTTTAATTTAGGCTTTTCTCGGAAAACTTTATTTAATTTACGTTTTCGTAAAAAATATTACATACAAAAAAATTGTATTTTTTCGAGATCTATAATTTTACCGTAGAAAATTTAATAAAAACATGAAATTTATTCAAGAGACAGCTAAAATTTGATTTTTCAATATATTCAATACCTATACTATATGGTAATACGCTCAACGAATATGGCTTAAAATAGATACGTTTTCTTATTATGATGAAATAAGTAAGCTCTTTAAGTTTCAGCCGGTTTGACCGAGGATGTTCTAAGTTAATCGAGGAACTTAATTACATCCATACATATATCCATACATACATTTAAAAGTGTACTTGAAATGTGTTCCTATAGTGTTAAAACTTGTTTGTATGCAATAATTTGTTAGTATTTAAGCTTTTACACTTTTTGCTATGACGAAAATATAAGGCTCTCCCTTGGAGGGTTGTACATAATAATTCAAATCTTCATAAAATTAATAAATAACAATGATGTATTGACGAACTTCGAATATTTTTAATAAAAATAGATTATATTCTGAGGTTAGGTATATCAAATTAAATTATAAAATCTATGCAACGTTAGAAAAAATGAACTTATGTTTTTTATTACAATATTCTGTTATTTCATAATTAATAATTCTATAAATATAAATTATATAAATTGGAGGAATCACAGACTTTACAATATTGATCTTAACATATTTACAAATCATATATCTACAATGAAAACAAGCTTTATTCAATGTATAATGTTAAAATAAAGAAAATTTTTGTAAGGGTCCCCGTGAGCTTGACACATTCCTGGACATGGAATTATATTGTAACTGTGCGCAGGTATTGAACCGTAACAGTGCGCAGGGGTTAACAGTGTGCGAGTTAACAGTGCGCGAGGTCTGACTGTAATTATATATGTTTTATATAATTATAAATTCATTTTTACTCAGTAAATTATTACAAACTTAAATCTGTTGAGATTGCATCAGCTAATTTAAGATTTCATGCTCATAGTTTTAAAACCATTGCACCTACCTCCTCATTCTCATTATAATAACGTACAAATATTCTAATAGCGCACCTGCAAAGCATGTTACCCCGCATACAAAATTTGCGACGATAAACTTTTCAGCGAACACTCGCCTGTACGGTTTATCCGCAGCCAAATGCAAGTGAGATATCAGTAACGACGAAGTCTCACGTTTCTGATGCACACATATACACAGAGTCTTCCAGAAATTTACACGAAGCTCGCACGACAAAGCTCTAAAACGCAAACTTGCCGTAACTGCGTTCCCCGGGCTGCCTTCGTCGTCGTGTCGCCGTTCTTGGGGCAAAATTCACCTTTTCGGTATCGCCACGTGTACAGAAGTAGCACACTGCAACAACGCAGCGCCGACTGTCACGCGATAAGCGCACGAATCGTAAGCTCGTATAAATACGAGGATGTGAGCAGTGGCGGGTGTTGTAAATTCGATTAACCTAACACTTTAAACAATAAACCTGCTAACTGCTTAGGAATTGTACTTTCTAAGAGTGATGTCAATTTTAATATAATCAATATATCAATGAATCCTATATCACTTTTTGTATAAAATACCACTTTCTGCTTTCTCAGTCATTTTTAACATAAAAACATACTATATGTTCGAATAAACTACTCCCAGAAAATGTCTGATGTATGGGTATGTGGGTGATGTGTACCTCTTTGAGAAAGCCGAGTGCCAAAACAGTCAGCAGCGTTTTTCTCAAACGCTTCATGTATTAGGAGAGGCTAAGATTTGGTGAAATTGAGGGTTAAATATAAATAAAATTTTAGCCATAATTCAACTATATTTAAACTTATAGTTTTAAAAATGGACAATGAAAAAATTTTCAGAAAATTATGAAACTTCAATAATTGTACGTGCACACACATGTACGGACATATACACATACATCTATGCAGGTGAACATACACACTTATTTATACACACACACGCACATGCGTACAGACGATTTTTGGGGATGTGAAAAGTTCTCGATAGCTGAAGTTGACTGCAGCGGAAGAGTGGCTTTGTTAAGGGGAGAAGCTACCGATTTATGGTATAAAAATAGTTTTTCTTTAGTAGTAAAACTCCTTTTTAACCCGTTTTCTTTCAAAAGTAAATAACGTTTTTACGCAAAAACTAATCTCTTTTCGATTTATTTGAAGTTGTAGAATTTTCTTACACATATCAAAACTCAAAAATTTTTGTCATTGTGTTATGATTTTTTTTGTATATTATACTTATAAATTATAAATAAATGTTGTGATGTAATTTTTATTTGTAGGATATCTTATTCTTAAAAAGAAGTGTGCAGGCATATTTTAACAATATTCAGTTTCTTTGATGACTCTAACGTCTGCTTTATATGTATGTTAATGAGAGACTCACCTAGCAGCATATTTGCAGACGATATATGTATATGTATAAATGTATATAACTTGATTAGTTACATGATAACGTTTTGGGTGTCTCTTACAACCTTCTTCAGGTCAAAGAAAAATTAATAAAGTAAACTTAAATTTAGGTAACTTATCTAAAATGCTCGCTGCATTCCACACAACACAGTTGAAAATCCTGTTGGACGTATTCAGCCATCTAGGGTCTGAAGAACGATCAGGGTGAATTCCTTTCCTCTCACACTTAGGCACTAATAAAATATACATGCTTTTATATTACACTTATTCACTATTGTTTAAGAATATGCAAAGATATTAGTTTAGACTCTATATTTGATTACGTCACTATTAATTTAAGTATAAATAGGGAATTTGGGTGTTATAAAAATGTTAAATATACGGATTTTAAGGAATATGGCTTGGGAATGTACTACGATATTGCTTTGTAAAGGTTCTCTACGTTGACTTGTACGTCCACTGAGATCTCTCTCGGTACTTATACAAATAGAATAGCAGAACTTACTTAAGAAAGAAGTCAAGATGTGAAAATGAGAAGAAAATTCGTATTGGTGTGAAGAAATTTGTGTGTGTATGTGTGCGTGCATGCATTTGTGTGTGTGTGCGTGCGTGCGTGCGTGCGTGCGTGTGTATGCGTGCATGCGTGCGTGCGTGCGTGTGTGCATATGTGTGTGTGTGCGTTAATCCGTGCGTGGTAAACGAATTTGTCTTTGAAAACAAAATCCATACCCTGCATAGAAGAGTAGGAAGGCTATTGTTGATACAATTATGGTAATCAGGGCTTAAATTATAGATAAATATAATATATTTTGACCAAAAAGGTTTAAATTTTGTCTTTATGTAAATAAAATATTAGTACACTCAGAATACACACGTTATAACGTTTAAAATTTAATACGCTTATATAAAAAAAGTCATGTCAGTCATGAACTTCGTCCACGGATTCTATTTTAGTCTCCACGGCTACTCTGGCTACTCGACGAGGTATCCTCGAATGGATTGTGTGGCTTATCCGAACTCGTGTTTCGTCGACTTCAAGGAACATCGATCCGAGTAAATCCCGCGGATTACGCGATAAGAAGAATTAATGATACTTAGGAGCCTAGTTCCCTGCAGTACTCCAGTCGTAGATTGCAGATATTTTACGGAAATAAAATTGTGATATTGAAATGAAAATGTTGCAGTTTCTATTGCTATGATTCATAGTACTTAAATCTGTAAACATATGTATCATAGCTCGTAATTTCAGAATTATCAGTGATAAGAATCCTGGTGGTGATATTCAGAAAATTGTTTATTTAAATTATTATCTTGTATATGCATACGCAGTATCATATATACCAAAATTAAAATTACTTATTCGAATGATAATATATGTCCAAACAATAAATTAAAATAATAAGTATATTGCATTTCAAATATTAATACACTTTAACACTGATAACTTGTTAACCGTTTTAGTATAGATTTATATACCTGTTACAAAGTCGACATTCATCTAAAAGTTCAATATAACTGTCAAATTCCATCTGCATATTCTAAACAGTTAATGCTGCTAAACTATACTTAGCCGTTTAATGAGGTTAATCTCTATATAATTAATGACTGTTTAACTAAATAAATCTTATAAAAATGTACGTGCCTTATCAATATACAAAGTTATTGCTTTCTATTAAACAGATGAATAAACAAAAAGTATGTATAACATCAAATTTTTCCCATCGAACTAGGACTGTACATTGATTATCCCTATAATAAAAGTATAATAAAAGAATGATTATAATCAGTGAAACCGGAAATAGGCGTAACGCTAAATTAAATATGTTATAACTATGGCATAGTGCTAGAAGGGTCAATTTGGAGATCATGGAAGGGTACGTTAGCATAATGGGACAACATTAGAATAGGTTTGAGAAGTGGGGGAGGGTACGGCGGTCATGGAAGGGTATTTTTCTTAACAAACTAATGAAAATAATGGTATGGGCATCGTAACGCTACATTAAACATATTATTACTTTAACATAGTGCTAAGAGCATTAGTGGTAAGATGATGGATCGGTGGGGTAGCATAAGCGGGCAGAATTAGTATAGGTAGGAAAAGTGGGGGGAGATATGGATGACGTGGAGGGGGTATATTTTCTTAAGGTGACAGGCCTGGGTTAAACTCAAAAAAAATACTTTTTTTCACGAGTCCAGAAAACTTTTTATGTTTAAAAGCAATCATTCTGAAAAGTTTTATGCTTTAAAAGCACAATACTATCTTAAATTTTACCATTGTAAAAACTCAAAATCTTGATCCTCCACGTCACAATAAATAATTATTTTGAATACCATATTTACTAAAGGAACTTTGATTGTCACACGATTCGAGGTGACATGATGAACGAAATGTTCCTCTTAGACGGTTATTCCACTCCTTTTGAGATGTATTACAAAAAACGGAGTACTTTTTAATTAAAATTTTGCTTAGTATTCTTTTACGTAGATTAAATGAATTTTTTTTTAATATTAAAAAAAAATTTTAAATCGATTGGATCTTCGAAAAAAAATAATAATAGAAATTTTAACAAAAAATGCTCGGCTCCTTTTTTAATACATGTCAAAAGGAGTAGAATAACCGTCTAAAAAAATAGTTAGATAATCATGTCACCTCGAATCGTGAGAAGATCAAAAGTTCCTTTAGTAAACATGATGTGTTATAATGATGAAAATAATGATTAATTTTGACGTGTAGGATTAATATTTTGAAGTTCTACAACGGTAAAATTTAAGATATTATTGTGTTTTGATAGTATACAAATTTTCAAAATGATTGTTTTTAAACATAAAAAGTTTTGTGGACTCGTAAGAAAATTGTTTTATTTTGGGTTTAACCCAGGCCTGTCCTCTTAAACAAACAATGAAAATAATGATACAAACAGTTTTAACGCTAATCAAACGTGCCAGGGTCATTGGCTAGATGGCGGAAGGATACGGTAGCATAATGGGACAAAATTAGGATAGGTAGTAAAAGTGTGTGTGTGGAGGGGGAGGGGGGTATGAGGAACATAGTGGGAGTATTTTTTGCTTAATAAAATAATGAAAATAATGATATAGGCCCCGCAATGCTAAATGAAACGTGTTATTACCTTAACATAGTGCTAAGAGGATTAGTGTCGAGATGATGGATTGGGGTACACATAAGGGGGCAGAATTAGGATAGGTACGAAAAGTGGAGGGGGGCGGGTGATGTGGAGGGAGTATTTTCTCTTAGGAAAATAATGATTGTGATCGCAAAAAGCGAGACGCAGAATTAACACTTCATTTTTTATGAAGTAGTACATCGGCGAATGAAGCGAAATAGTCAGAAAGAACCGGTAGCGTAAAAGAATGAAGAAAATATAACTGGGTGAAGTGTGGTAAAAGGGGGAGAAAGAGACAGCATACGGAATTACATGCACTCAGGCATAGTTATTCAGAAGGATGTCATGAGGTTTATTTGGAGGAGGAGCGGAGGGTTGCGATTATGTCAACTATCGCGTATACATGCGTAGTTGTGTCCATGTGCACTTATGTATGCGCAGTAATAACTGTATTTATACATGCATGCGTAGATGTTATTGCGTATACAGAGGTATGCACAGAAGTTATTGCGTATACAGAGGTATGCGTAGTGACTTCGTGCATGCAGGCATGCGCAGTTATAATTGCGTAAATACAGGCGTGCAGAAGTGACTTCGTGCACGCAGGTATGTGAAATAGTGATTTCATGCATACACGTATGCGCAGTAATGACTTTATGTGCATAAAAATGTGTTAAAATTTAAGGTATTTTTTACTCCATTTTTAATTCAGAAATCATCCGACGTTTTTCATTAGGGATTCTTTATTCTTTTATATAACATTAACAATCATATTCTTTATATTATAAATAATACTTATAAATGATATCATATACAAAATGTATATTAATATCTATTTTCTGTAATTAATATTAATATTGGTATCGTCAATAATCGAAAATGTAACGCGCATAGCGCGTCTATGATTCCAAGTATTCTAGAACATTAGCTGCCGAACTATTAAAACATTTTTGGCTATAAAATAAACAGTAAATGACGACGTAAAATGCTAAATGTAAAAAATACATGTATATGTTTGAATAGTCTGTTGCAACGCCGTTACCCTAAGCGGGTCCTGGGCGTAGTCGTCCAGAGCGGACGGGTGGGTGCCTATCACCACTACACAGCGCGTCCTCAGGTTGCGGATAGAGGAACGACCCCTGAGAAAGAGGTTAGCTGCGAATAAAGCGAATAAGCAGTCGCGGACAGCCGATAGGCCCAGGCGTGGGTGTGATGAGCCCGCACTGGCGAACGCATTCATCTAGAAACACTACGCAAGCACCGCAACAACTACAAACACTATACAAAATCTCCTATCTTACTTTCTTCTTCTACCTTACTCTGTAATCTATCTCTTTTACCACACATTTCAAACAAAAAATGGGCCAAAAATCCTGCTGTCGTGGAGGATGCGGGAGCGATGACAACTGCCCTGAGAGGGGATGTGTAGAATGATTCGCCACCTGGTCTTACATGGCAACGAAGCCAGCGAAGGCGCGCTGCCTTGCAGGGGGGCGTTAGGATATGAGAATGAAACCGAGTGTGTCTGACGACGAGTTGACTGTGTCCTCGCCAAAGTCAGAAAGCTCTTATACTTAGTTCTAGGGAGGTATGAGGGTTATCACCCCTAGACGGATGGACTCACCTGCGATCGGAACAGGATCCAAAACGCGCGGGTTTAACTTACTATCATGGCTCAAAGAAAACAAAACCAAACCAAAACGAAAAGAAACTTGAGGGTAGGAACCTGGAATGTACGCAGTCTACACAGAGCAGGCGCGTTCCGGGAAATCATAAATGAAACTGAGAGGTACAATTTAGATTTGGTAGCAATACAAGAAACCCGATGGAAAGATAACGCGATGCTAGGATCCGGTAACTTCACCTTTTTATATGGGGGCGCGAGCGGGCATTCTCTAGGCACCGGATTTCTTGTTAACAAAAGCATCATACATTCCGTTAAAAGTTGCAATTTCGTGAATGACCGACTCTCGTATATCATCATCGACGGAGCGTGGTATAATTACGTGGTTATTAACGTCCACTGCCCCACGGAGGACAAAGAGGAACAAGTCAAAAATCTTTATTATGAAACTTTAGAGCAATTAATCGACCAATTCGCGTCTTACGACACCAAAATAGTAGTGGGGGATTTCAATGCTAAAATAGGGAGAGAGGAAATGTTTAGGCCCACCATAGGCAAAGAAAGTCTGCACGAAACCAGCAATGATAACGGTATTATGGTCATAAATTTCGCAGCCGCAAAAGATCTTATAGTCAAGACCACGTGCTTCAAGCACAAGGATATACACAAGGCAACGTGGACATCGCCGGATGGGGCCACGCACAATCAAATCGATCATTTTCTTATTGATAAGAGGCGCCACACGAATGTACTCGACGTAAGGACCTATAGGGGGGCGGATTGCGACTCAGATCATTATCTCGTAGTGGCCAAATTAAGAGCCAGATTAGTAGCCGGTCAAAATAGTAAGCGAGCGAACAAAGTAGAAACCTTTGATATTGGAAAACTACGAAGCGGGATAGAGCGAATCAAGTACCAAGTAGAAGTTAGCAACCGATTTCAGGCGCTCGAGGAAACGGATGAACAGACGGGAGTAGATGACGATCCGAACAGGTTGTGGGGGGCTATCGAAAAAACTATAAAAGGGGCCGCGAACAAAGTACTGGGTAAGAAAAAAAGGCCGAAGAGCAAACCATGGTTTGACGAAGAGTGCGAACTCTGGTTTGAAAGGCGCAAGAAGGCTAAATTAGATAGTGTACACAATGAAAGCGATAGGGCCGTAGAAGAATACCATGAAATAAGAAAGCAAGTACGTGTGATTTACAGAAACAAGAAGCGCGAGTATCAGAAAAATGAAATTAGAAAAATAGAAACTAATAGTAGGGAAAATAACCCGCGCGAGATGTACAAAGGAATAAACGCTATTAGGAAGGGTTTTCAGAGTAGATCGCAGTTAATGAAGGATAAGGACGGGAACCTCGTGACAAGCGAAAATGAACTATTGAAATTATGGAAAGATTATTTCGATAAGTTATTAAACGTGCATGAAAACTCCGAGGAAATGGGAGACGAAATCCACACTGCTGAACTCCATATGGACGAAACGACCTACAAAGAAGTAGAGGCCGCGATCAAAAAGCTAAAAAACAATAAGGCCGCAGGAAACGATTCTATACCAGCTGAACTACTTAAATATGGAGGCACCGCGCTTACATCTAAAATTTTTTATCTAGTATGTGCTATTTGGAGAAATGAAACAATACCAGAAAATTGGAAAGAATCCATCATCATACCGATCTTCAAAACGGGAGATAAAACAGACTGCAATAACTACCGGGGAATCTCACTTTTAGCTACCTGCTACAAAGTTCTGTCAAACGTAATACAGGCCAGACTCACACCATTCGCGGAAGATATAATAGGAGATTATCAGTGTGGATTCCGGCGCAACAGGTCAACGAGCGATCAAATGTTTACCATAAGACAATTATTAGAGAAAAAGTGGGAATATTGCGAAACTATACACCAGCTATTTGTGGACTTTAAGAAAGCGTACGACTCTGTCAATCGAAGCAAAATGTATGAAATCCTAGTGCTCCTTGGCGTACCAAAAAAACTCGTAAAATTAATTCAAATATGTCTGAACGGAAGCACTGGAAAGGTCCGAGTAGGCGGTAATGTATCCGAATCGTTCATGATACGCGACAGTTTGAAGCAAGGTGACGGGCTTTCAACGGTACTCTTTAACCTGACGCTAGAGCATGTTGTTAGAAAAATGCAGGCTAGCGAGCTAGGCGCAACACTCAACGGAACAACGCAAATTTTAGGCTATGCGGATGACTTGGATATAGTGGGAGATAATGGTGAAACGGTGGCGAGAAATGCGGAAATCCTTATAAATGCGGCTAAAAACACGGGGCTAGAAGTGAGCGAATCGAAAACGAAATATATGATCATGGAGAAACTGGGCATTCGTGAAGCAGAGGGGGATCTCAGAGTCGGAAATTTCACTTTTGAAAAGGTTAGAGAATTCAGATATTTAGGTACAACTATAAATGATCGAAACGAAATTAAAGCCGAGATTAATAAGAGACTTCATTCGGGTAATGCCTGCTTCTACGCTGTGAACAGATTACTTAAGTCAAAGCTACTGTCGAAAAATGTCAAAATAAGGATATATAGGACTATAATAATGCCGGTAATCTTGTATGGGTGCGAAACCTGGGCGCTCACTAAAGCGGAAGAAAATCGTTTTAGGGTATTTGAAAATAAGGTTCTGCGGAAAATATACGGGCCAAAGAAAGATGAGGAAACTGGGGAGTGGAGGAAACTGCACAATGACGAGCTACATAATTTGTACGCGTCACCAAATATTAACAGAATAATAAAATCACGGAGACTAAGATGGGCAGGGCACGTGGCAAGAATGGGCGATGATCGTACAGCAGCGCGCATAATGAAAGGAAAACCGAAAGCAACGCGACCTCTTGGTAGACCTAGACGCAGATGGGAGGATAACGTAAAATCAGACATAACTGAAATTGGGCGGGAAGGCGCGAAATGGATGGGGTTGGCACAAAATAGGGAAACGTGGAAGGCTTGCGTAGATGAGGCGATGAACTTTCGAGTTCGAAATGCCATTTAAAAAAAAAAAAAAAAAAATATGTTTGAATAGTATATTTTTAATCCGTTAAGATCGAAACGTTAAACGTGTTAGTTAAATGTTATGAAAAAAATACATCAATATTTAAATGGTATGCTTTTAACCTATTAAGACTGAGACCCTCTTCCTGATAAAACAACAGTTTTGTCTTACCTGCATCGAAAGTATACTTTTTCATACATATAAAGTGGACTGAAAGTGGGTCTTTACCGCCCTCGGGTGGAAAACAAAACCCTCGGACGGAAAGCGCGGTACGTCTCCACCATGGGGCGGAAAATACTTACTTTCCGCTTTAGGGCGGTAAAGTAATGCACTTTCCGCCCACTTCATAAGGGGACGTTCACATATTACTTACCGATTTGAGGAGGGAGAGGGGTCCTCGATAGCCTTACGGTGTACGTAAAGACAGGAAAATAAGTGAAAATGCATTACAGGGGAGAGGAAAGGGGTCTAATAGTGGCAAAAATAGCATTACGTAATTTATCAATAGCCCTATATTAGGGTGGTTCAAAATTCTCAAAAGTTTACAAATATCAAAAGCAAACGTCTAATAAATTGGTACTTGTCAAAAAAAATAAATTTTCTGCAAACTGGGTGCTTAACATTAATATTTAATGGTGGCTACATAGAATGTAAGGTTTTTAAAGAGCAATAATTGTACAATTTTTTCGTAATCTCGCTAATAAAAGCACTAAAACTTAATTATTAATGCTAAAAAAATGTTGATAATTGATAATACTACTAAAATTGATAATCAGTTGCATCCGAATCGTCAAAAAAAAATTTCTTTCAGAGAACAGTTGTTTACGTCAAAATTTTGATTTAAAACCGGCTATTTATGGACATTTTTAATAAACTCAATCATTAATAATTTTTCAAAAAATATGGATATTAAAGCAGTCTAAGTATTGCATCGCATTACTTACATTTTAAATGGGTTCTCTTATAGTTTGGTGTAATTTACACTAGGTAATATACGTTATAGGTACTTGTACGTAATTTTATATGAAATCTGACATCATGACCTTTAATTAGCATTGTGGAAGCACTTCGAAGGACATTCTGGTCCAAAGTTATGTTCAATTGAAATTTATATAAAAAAATTTAACTGTGATTGTGCCTCATTTGGACTATTACTCTCTCGTATATCTTGGTGTCACGTAAGAGCTAAGGACGCGATTAAAAAGACTACAACATTAATGCGTGAGATACATACGTGGCATTAGGAAGGACAAGCACATCATACCTTACAGGTTTCGACTGGATTGATTGAGCATGGATCTGCGTAGAAAATATTTTACAGGATTATTACTTTGTACGATCGTTAGGTTGAAGCAACTCTCATACGCCTATTATCTTTTAGGATTCAGGGTGCGTGCCTTTGGAACTCCATCCCTTGCAATATTAGGTATGTACCATCGATATGCAGGTTTAAGTCGGCGATGAGTAGGCACATACATGCAGAAATTAAGAGTGCCAATACCGTTAGCGCTTAAATAGATGTTTGAATTTATATCGTATTTTATTTATTTCATTTTTATTTGTTGTTATTGTACATTTCATTTTAACCGGGTAAACATATTTATTAGTATTCGCGGGAGTGCAAATGAGTGTTTGATCGTGTGCTTATTATTGTAGCTATAAATATTGCTTTCGTGCGATACACACTTCTGATGAACTATCTGGGATATGATTGACCAAAGCCATTATCAAATGTGATGTAATATTAATATATACTATCAAGGCTGAAGAAAGAAGAAGACACATATTGAAATAATAATTAATATTTTCCGTGCTTCATAAAAATTTTTTAATGAAAATTTATACGAATGTAAAAATTAATCCTTTTCCTATATATATATAATGTACAATTTCACTTAGTCGAGTATCTAACTTTTAATCAAAATTCATTAATAAAGTATTATTGTCATAAAGTATAATGCCTTTCCGTAAGCAGATGTAAATTTTTCAACTTTTTGTTTCTTTGTTTTAACACTGGCTATCGTAACTCCCAAAATCTTGAAGAAATTTCAATTCGAAGACTTTTTCTAGTGCCGTATACAATTCGAATGCGAATTAATAATAAAAACCTAATGGTCTTTTGCATTTAAATAAATGATTATAATACGTCATCATGGCGTCGGGAGGAGGTGGACTACCTCCCGAACCTCCTGATATAAACTCAGAACCAACATATACATGCCATCCAAAAAATAAAGTTACAACAGTGATTTGTGTAGTGTGTGATAATATTTATCATAAAAGTGACTTTGACAAATATAAAGACAAAATATACGTAGGGAAAGCACTTGTGGTTTGTCCTGCACACGTGGAGCTTGTTCTAACCTTAAAAGAGAATAAAATAAAATTAGATGAAAATGCTAGAATTTTAATTGCTCAGATAAAAAGTGCTAAAGAAGAGAAAATAAAGCACAAAATCTTAAATGAATTGAATGTTATATCTGAAAATACACAAAAATCTGGAACGAATGAAAAACTAGATGCCACGTTACTGTCAGAAAATTCTGAACTAGAAAATCTTAATATCGAAAATCAATTACTTAAACAATTAAATAGTGAATTAATGGACAAGAATACTCTGTTAAAAAGATTATTGAAAAAAGAGAAGAATGAAGATGAATTTGAAAAAGTGCAAATAAACCAAAAAACATATGCTGAGGTATTAATTAATAAATCAGTAAATAAAAAGAAAAGAGTTCCAGCAATAATTGTAGAAAATAAAAAAAAAGACAAAAATCCTAAAGATTTTTCAAAAAAAGTGTGCAATTATTTAATAGATGATAAAAATATTCAAACTAAATATGTGAAATCAATTAATGATAATGAATTATTGATTAAAAGCTTGGACGAAAGAAGTGCTAAAACTACTTTTGATGTTTTAACAAAAAAGTTATCTAATAATTATAATGTTGTGTATGAAAAAATAGAATCGCCAAAGATGAAAATAGTTGGAGTGGATCCCACACAAATGAACCAAGATGAACTCGAAAATGATATAAATCGAAGAAATTTTAGTGAATATCAAGACAAATGTAAGATATTACACATAAATGAAATTACGACTACTAACAAGTTAAGCCTAATAATAGAAGTACCAAGAGATTTATACAAACGTATAAGAGACAACCAAAATAAAATTTTTATTGGTTATCAAAGTTGCAGAGTCTGGGATTTAATAAATATCAAGCCCTGCAATAAGTGTGGAAGATTTGGGCATAATCCTCGTAACTGTGAAAATGAGCTTTGTTGCATAAATTGTGCTGGAACACACATATCTTCACAATGTGATAACCTGTCCAATAAAGTATGTATCAATTGTTTTTATAGCAATACTAAATATAAAACAAATTTAGAGGTTAACCATGTAGTTAATGATACGGAAAAATGTATAATATTTAAGAAAAAACTTAATAGATACATAAGTATGACAGATTATCCTATGAATCCTACTATACCAAGATACATGGGTAATGTAGAAAATTACAAAAAAAACACTACGACAATGAACTCAACTAAACCAAGAATGAAGAGTGCAATACTCAGCAAAAATGCAACGCTTAGCAAGAATGCACCACTCAGCACTAGTATACTATCATTAACAAGCCCAAGCACAAGCAGAAATAAAAGTAAATAATGGAGCAACATCTAAATCTCATAGAAGAATTCCAAAAAGAAGTAATTCAAGAGGAAATATCATATCTTGATCTAAAAACTCTTAATAAAAATTTGAATATAAAAGACAGCCTTATACTGTATGTTAATATTAGAAGTCTAAATGCTAACTATACAAAATTAGAAATTTTTATTAAGAGCTTGAGGATCAAACCTTATATAATTGTATGCTCAGAAACATGGTGCTTACATAACTGTCAATATTTTGCTATACAAGGTTATAATTTATATTATAATAATAGCAAAATAAATCAAAATGATGGAGTAGTTGTATATATAAAAGATTGCGTAACAGAAATAACCGAAACAATTGAAATTGGTAAATTGAAAATATTAAATACAAGAATAACACTAAATAGAGGTATTTCTCTTGAAATATCAACATTATATAGATGTCATAATCTATCATGTACTGAACTCATTTCCAACTTAAAATCATATATGAACGGCAAAAAAAATATAAAAAATCATTTAATTATTGGTGATTTTAACATTGACATTATGAAAGAAGATCATAACAGTCAGGAACTTTTAAATAATATGCTTGAAAAAGGTTTTTACCCTGGGTTTATATATACAACTAGACCAAATGATAATAGTGGAGAAGGCACATGCATTGATAACATATATATAAAAACCAAATCTCTAGACACCAAATCCTTCAAACTTTTAATACCATTTACTGATCATTATCCATTATTTATAAAAATAAACAATTCACAAACATTAAATAAAGAAAATATTTGCTATAAGTATGATTACATTAAACTACGCAGAGTAGCTGCTATGAAAAATTGGAATATAATTGAATCAATGCATGATCCTGAAGAAGCTACAACAACTTTAATAACTGAAATACAAGACTGTTTAGAAAAATCTAAATATGTGTTAAAAAATGGAAAAAATAATAAGAATAAACCAAGAAAGGATTGGATTACTAAAGCTATTATGATCTCATGTGAAAGAAAAGGACAATTATATGTCAAAATGCGTAATGAACCTAATAACGAAAGAATAAAATTAGAATATAGGAATTACACAAAGAGTCTTGATAAAATTATTAAAGAAGCTAAAACTAAGCATGAAAGAAATTTAATAATAAAAAGTAGCAATAATTCCAAACAACTATGGAAACATATAAAAAGTAAACTGGGTACTAAATCGCAAAATAATAATACAATTAATAAAATAATAATGAATAACGATGAAATAATAGATGACCCTACAAAAATTGCCAATCAAATGAACTCATATTTTTGCAAAATAGGAATGAATTTAAGTAATAAAATTAATATTCCGCAGGGTAAGATATTAAAACTACCACCCATGAATTGCAACTCTATTTTTATAAAACCAACTAATAATTTTGAAATTTTACAAATAATTGAAAATATGAAAATAAAAAATGGCGGTGTTGATAAAATCCCAACAAAAGCTTTGAAAATACTATCAAATCTAATCGTAAATGCATTAACTCATATATTTAATATATGTCTAGAAAAATCAATATGGCCTGAATCATTGAAAACAGCTGAGGTAGTACCTATCTTTAAAGCTGGAAACAAAATGGAAATATCAAATTATAGGCCCATATCCTTAATCTCAAATATAGCAAAAGTTCTAGAAAAAATTGTTTTTGTAAGATTACAAGAATTTTTTGATAAATTTAAACTATTAACTCACAATCAATATGGATTTGTAAAAAATAAAGGTACTAAAGATGCTCTTAGTTATATAACGAAAGAAATATATAGCAATTTAGACAAAAGCAAACCAATAGCAATCACATTCCTAGACTTAGCTAAGGCGTTTGATACTGTAAACCATTCTATCTTATTAGATAAATTATATAATTATGGTATAAGAGGTAAAGCACATAAACTAATAATGAATTATCTAAGCAATAGGAGACAAAAAGTTAGAATTGGAATAACAGAAAGTCAATATGAAACAATAGACACAGGTGTTCCCCAGGGTACTATACTAGGACCACTTCTATTCATAATTTACGTTAATGATTTATTAATAAATAGAACTGACAGCACTATCTCATATGCTGATGATACAGCAATTATAGCATCTGATGATACCTGGGAAAAAGTTGAAAATAAAATGAATAAGTACTTGGATGATATAGCTAATTGGTTAGCTCTGAACAAACTATCTTTAAATATAAATAAAACAACCTACATAACATTTGGCAATTACTGTGATAGTGTTCCTAAAGATATGAACATAAAAATACAGGGTACTAAAATTTGTAGGGTAGAATATTGTAAATATCTAGGTATTGTATTTGATTACAATCTAAAATGGGACAGACATATTGAATATATAATAAAGAAAACAAAATATATATTATTTATACTTTACAAAATGTCAAAATACATGCAATCTGATACACTTAAGATAATATACTATGCATTTTTTCATAGTATAATTACTTATGGAAATATAGCTTGGGGTGGTGCATACAGAAACAATCTGGAGTTACTTCAAAAGACTCAGAATAGAATCCTAAAAATTGTTAATAAAAATAGTTTCAATCAGGACAACCCATTAAATTTAAAACAAATTTTTGCTTATGAATGTGTATCGTATCATTATAATGAACTCAAGAATTTATACTTAACGTCTAAAAGCAAAACCAGAAATAAACTTATTATACCACCAAAATGTTCAAAAGCTGTAAGTGATAAGAGTAATCACATTAGAGCAATACAAGTTTATAACTGCTTACCAACAATTAATATAAATCTTAAAATACTAGACATATCAAAGATTTATAATAAGAAAAAATTAAAAAAATGGATAAGTACGAATATATTATAAACATCAACAAGTCACTGTTACTTTATCCAAGACAAATATGTACTTGGACACTTAGGTTTTAAGTTAGTTTTTAGTTTTACTTAGATTGTAAGTTAATTATTAAGTTATTATACACACCGGACCTATGTACAGGTAGCTCTGACTACCTCTATAGGATGTGGGTTACTCCAGATATAATTAATATATCTGGAGATTAACTACAACATGTATTACGATGTATTACTCTGGTTAAATAAATAAATAAATAAATAGGTGTACCTTTTCAACCTTCATAATTTTCTTAACAAAAAATTAAAATTTAAAAATTGTAATCTGCTTATAGGAAGATGTACTTTACGGCAACTGGACTATATCAATGAATTTTTCATGAAAAGTAAGACGCTCAACTTATATAATATATATATATATATATATATATATATATATATATATATATATATATATATATATATATATATATATATATATATATATATATATATATATATATATATATATATATATATATATATATATATATATATATATATATTATGGCATGCGATAAATATTTAGGCCTTTTTATCTAGCGATTAATTATAAGCATTATTATTAGTCAAAGCATTATTCATTTACATTTTTCTTATAGCTCAAACATTATCACTATTTATTAATTTCATAAGTTTTAACGCTTGTAACGTAATAAGAACTGTCACAATAAGATATAAAAGAAAAATTCAAATACTTATCATAATCTACTATACTTCTTTTATGTTGGATCTCTATACAGAATATCCATTTATGTATCATAAATTGCTATTGTAGTTTAAATAAAACATCTTTGGGTAAATTTGTAAATTTAAAACAAATGAGCCTCAAAAACAAAATTTTGTCAGGAGCCGCGAATTTAAAAGCTACCAAAAAAGGTAAAGATTTTTTGTACAATCGTCGGCTTAATTGTGGGGAACTCATTTTCGGTCAGATCTCGCTCCTTCCCCCGGTCCTAAATATAATAATTTAAGGGCGGACGCGGCTTTGCCTCCAAACTCGACCACACTCAAAAAAGAAAGAGAAAATCGCTGCGCACAATCGACGCGTAATAAGGAGTAATTAAGAAAACGGCCCTCGTTACTCCACAACCGCGCCTGGCGAAGTTTAATTAAAACTTGGTGGCGCGCGAGCGCGATGTACCTCTCGCGATGTCGATTATACCGTGCGATTCTTATGCCGAGAATGGGTGCTGCGAGAGCAAGAACACCGCGAACTTTCATCTCGTTAAACGTAAAAGCGCTCCTCGCGCGCGTTTTCGTAATACGAATGCTATAAAGGTTTGAGGAGAATGCACGAAAGATAATCCATTGTGGAATCTTTCGTGCCATTTCGAAGAAAGAATATATTTTTTAATCCGTATGATCGCACGAATGACTTTATTGTATTACGGTAAGGATTCGCTAGAATCTGAATAATTGAGAAAATAACAGTACCTTAAGGAGGAAAGTTCATCGAAATGAAGGAAATACAGAAAATAGTGCGTTGTGCAACAAGGGGAAAAAATAACCTATTTCTAGCGAGGGTAAGGTATTAAAAGAAAGCAGTAAATCGCGCTCCGCTCGGGCAGTAAATCCACTCTCAAGAATAATCTTTGACTTTATTCCATTGTTGCATACTGTACTATTTTGTATTTCCCTAATTTTTACGGAATTTCTACCTTAAGCGATGTGTAATTTATTAATCTGCAAAATCTAATTTTTAAAAACGATTTCCTAAAGGAAATAAATAAGCTGGCTAGCGACCCTCAAAATAATCCTAATATGTACAGATTATATCAATCAGAGACCTTGAAATTAATTTCTGAAAAAAGCATGCATATTCGTTATATAATTTGGAAGAAAAATTGTCACATTGTTTTTTCAAAAATGCATTCTATCGAGATAAAAATTATTCAATTTTTTTTTGTCAAAAAATGAGAAATATGTGATTTTTAAAAGTTCCTTAGCTCTGAACATATAAAGTCATATACACATTTTAATAAAAATCCCATTGTTGGAAAAATTCGTGCTTCAAGGGTTAACAACAAAAAGGGCCTACCGGTCAAGCTACATTGTACAATTTGTCGGCGATTATTAGAGATATACCACAAAAAGTACCCCTCTCAAATTTTCTCTCTCTCTCTCTCTCTCTCTCTCTCTCTCTCTTTCTCTCTCTGTCTGTCTAAACCATTCTCTTTGAGGCATCATCAACTCCAAATTGTCGTCGCGCATGTAAACGCGTGCTGCAGATGCAGTATCTATCGGTCGCTAGCTAACTAATGTGTTCTTTCGTATAATGAGCAGCTACTGCCACCGCGCAAAATGCAAATGCGAGCGAACGCGCAAAGGAGTCGTGTGCGAACTAAGCGGCCTTGCACCTTTGTGAATAAATTGCGGATGTATCTCGTGTGCCGCAATGAAATCGAAAGCTGCGCGCCATGAGCTGAAACGGAGTACTCTTTGGCTTGATGTAGAATGTGTGTCTCATAAGGAGAGTGTCAGCCCATCGGGAAGCGAATTTTGTTGAAACTTTGAAAATAGGTTTCTGGTTCCTCAAAATGAAACCCAGCATCCAAAGGTTGATCTAATAAACTAATAAAGTTAATAAAATATGATGTATCTCTTATACAGAGGCCCATTCGAATAAACTACGGATACTGACCTTCATTTTTAGGTATCAGAAAACTATCCCCCAAAATTTCATAACAAACCGTGACCCGGAGGTCTCTGTCACTCTCCTTGTCAGTAGTGATAAACGAAGTGGCCATGAACTTGTATTTTGTAAAAAGCCCCGTAGAGTCGAGGTGAAAGGCAAAAAACTGCCGCTGTTTTATGAACGAGAAAATGTAAGCCATATTTTGTCATTATTTTTACTAATTTAACAGAATGTTTTATCAATAAAAGAGGAGTTTCAATTCATAAATATTGTATTAAAATACAAAAGTTAAGAAGATAGAATTATGTATGAGGCGTTGAATGGCTCAAGTGGTAAATGCGAGCTACTTAAGATAAAGGCTACTTAAGGGCCGTGGGTTAAAATCCCCGTCAGTCCCAATTTTTCCTGGAAATTTTAAGAAAATATCTTACCGGATTTTTCGGTGGCGGTGATCGAACCAGCAACCTGTTAGCTGAATAAAGACAGTTACGCCCGTATATGTAATAAAACGAACTTTTCTCTTTTTATATTATTCTTCCCCTCTCTCTCCCTTTCTATATCTCTATTAGCAAGGTTGTGCATAGTCAAATCACTGAGTACTCAATATCCAAAAAAATCCTCGATTCTTTGCAGATTGGTTTTAGACAGAACCACGGCACTCACATAGCTTTACTTAAATTAATTGAGGACATAAGAGGTGGTATCGATGATTTTAAGGATAACAATAAAAACAAAGTTAAGAGACTAAGAACCATTTTTCTATTATTTGACTTTAGCAAAAGCCTTTGATACCATTTCATCAACGAAACGGCTCTGTAAACTGATTATAATGGGATTCTCCAGGAGTGTGGACCTATGGATTAAATCTTTTATAACGGGACGTTAACAATAGTACATTGTGCAACTAGGGGAGAAAATTGGATTTTTGTAAGCTTGGCACAAGTGGGAGTCGAGGACGCCGAACTCGCCCGAGATGAACACGAGTGCCCAAATCATCATCCAAGTCTGAAAAAACCCTTTCCATCCGTGATACACATCATATTTTTTTTAATATGTGTGTGAATAGGGCCTTTTTTATGCATGCAAAGGAAATGGGTATTACGAGTCGTCCACTAAGAAATTCACAACAAGACGTAATCAACAGTACCTCCCGCTGCAGCGGGAGGGACTATACATTACTTCCCGCTTAGGTAAAGACGCTCGGAATACCAAATTTTCGATTCGCTTTGCAAGCATAGAAAAGGGCCTTTTTCATGCACGTGTTGAGAAAAAAGCTTTTACTAAATCACTTGTTCAATCAGATTGGCTCATAACCAATCTTAGAGTCCCACAGGCCCGGTCTTGGAGTCCCTTCTTTTCAATTTGTACATGAATGACATTACAGACATCCTAGACTCTGAATACATCAAACACATTCTTTACGCGGATGACCTACATGATTTATTTATAAGCAAGTTACATTCATTGATCTATAACAGAGCCTCGTGCCCCTAACAGCAGCAGCATGTGCCATGTCGGCATGGGCAGCGTATGTGGGTCTACCCCTCAATGTCAATAAAACTAAGGCTATTATTTTCGAATCGGTGTGTAGCATTAACTCGCTATGTTACAGTTACCAGGCATTGAGGTGGAAGATAGCGTATTCATACCTTTTGTTGACATCAGTACCATCACATTTCTGTAATATTCTTTCTTTTGATATACGGACTATAAAATATTGACCTTGATGAAATGTAGTCTTTTTTATCAGGTTACGATATTTCAGTGCTTAACATTGACCTAAACATAGTTTTCGAATGTGTGGAAAATCAGGATTGGCCTTAATCGATTAAAAATGTAATTAGATTAGGCTTTAATTAAGAATTAATCGGTCATTTTTAATTGTAAGTTGATTCAATTAAGAATTAAAAGTAATTCTCTAATTGTAAAACTTCTAACTAACAATTAAATGAAATTTTTAATTGGAAGATTTTTCAATTAAGAATTAAAATTGATTTCAATCATACATACAACTACCTACTCATCAAGACACTCTCATCCACCCACACTCATTGTAAGTAATACATTAAGAAAAATGGTTACAATTGAACTTAACAATTTAATCGTTAATTGAAGCAACTATAATTAGCCATTAAAAATTAAATTTAATTGTTAGGTGAATATCATCAAAATGAAAAAAGAGTCGAAAATAAATCGATATATTACAAAATTTTTTCTTGATTTCAAATCTTCATCAAGAAATGTGTAAAATGAGCTTTGTTTGGTCAAACACTACTACGTAATACGCAAGAAATCTACGATCAAAATTTTTTTGAAAAAGCTAATATCATAAAAAATGAAAAAACGTTATAAAACAAAAACGATTCGATGAATCTTGAAAATTCTTTTTGATTTCAATTCTTGACTGTTCATTAATAAAAAATTACCCAAGACATAAGCAATCAAAAATTTTTTTAAACAAAATATAACCTTGAATATCTCGAAAAATTAAAGTTCTCATGATCTAAGCAAATAACTTAGCCGAGAATAGTAAAAAGCTACCTTTTTGGAAATTTTCAGAAGGAATAATACCGCTTTACTTAAGTTATCGTTTGTCATAGAAAATCGATTTTTTTTACAAAATTATTTTTTCTCAAACATAGAAAAATAAAATGACTTAAAAATTGTACAGAATAATCTTCTCAATTGTCCTAATTACTTTATTTTTTTTAAAAAACTTTTCATCATATGTTTCAGAAAAGCATCGTTTGAACAAAAATGACGTTTCCGTGTAAAACTAAGAAAGGAAACACCTTATCCGAAATTTCGGTTGGTAAAAGATAAATAATTTTATGCTCTTTCAAATGCGCTTTCACTGCATCGATGATATTATTTTTAACGTACCAAAAAACCCAAAATACTAAAAGCCAAAAATCGGAAAACCGCTACAACACAAAAGATAATCCCAAAAACTATATAAATTATTATTGTGCCTCTTTCGTTTAAGAAAAACAAACAGAATGAGCCCCGAAGTATTAAATGTTACCGTGGACTACTCGAGATATGGATGCACACACACACACACACACACACACACACACACACGCACACGCACACGCACATGCACACGCACACGCACACGCACACGTACACACACACATACACACACACACACACATCCATACGGACATTTTCTAAAAATAGTGTATTTTGATTCCTTATATCTAAAAACATGTTTCTAACGTGTTTTTAGCAAAACTATTTTGTTAGTAGAAACATGTTTTTAGCAAAACTATTTCGTTACTATCACAAAGCTTTCTCTTCGATGAAGCAAAAATAACTAACAGTTACAAATCAATACCCTTATTATCTATTTGAAAGAAAAACTTACGTTTAAAATACTGCTGCTTAAAAAGCTGCATGGAATGAAAGTACGAGTATTACATTGATTTTTGAATATCGAATTTGGTGCCACGAAGTAATAGGGCAAAAAAGCGTTGACTATTTAGTGATCGTTAGCAGGTAATAATAGACAACGTGCAACTTTATCGAAGATTCGATACATGCCACGCGATTTCTAACAAACCGATAGTTCATTTTAAATTTTGAATTGGAAAAGCCACGATGCATGTCAGCTGAAATGTCTTGGATTTTTCACTTAGATTACGTCCTCTGGATATTTGTTTTGGAGATATATATATATATATATATATATATATATATATATATATATATATATATATATCTCCAATATATATATATATATAATTAATTAATTTTGATTTATAATAAATGTAAAATGATAAATTACCGTTTCTGATATATATAGTATATCTATTTTAATATTCTATATGACATCATAATAAATTAAATATACATTGAAAAATATAGCAAGATTATCAAAACTAACAGTTCAAAATCTTTACTTTTGTAATTCAAATATTGCAAAAGATCACATCATGAAATTAATTAATTTTGATTTATAATAAATGTAAAATGATAAATTAAAATTAATTTAATTAAATTAATAAATTAATTTCATGATGTGATCTTTTGCAATATTTGAATTACAAAAGTAAACATTTTGAACTGTTAGTTTTGATAATCTTGCTATATTTTTCAATGTATATTTAATTTATTATGATGTCATATAGAATATTAAAATAGATATACATTGAAAAATATAGCAAGATTATCAAAACTAACAGTTCAAAATGTTTTTATATATATATATATATATATATATATATATATATATATATATATATATATATATATATATATATATATATATATATATATATATATATATATATATATATATATATATATATATATATATATATATATATATATATATATATATATATATATATATATATATATATATATATATATACTATATATATCAGAAACGGTAATTTATCATTTTACATTTATTATAAATCAAAATTAATTAATTTCATGATGTGATCTTTTGCAATATTTGAATTACAAAAGTAAACATTTTGAACTGTTAGTTTTGATAATCTTGCTATATTTTTCAATGTATATTTAATTTATTATGATGTCATATAGAATATTAAAATAGATTTTTTATCTTACGTTAAATTATATTGTTTTCTAATAAAAAACTGTTTTTCACAAATAAATATCAAACTAAATTACACGCGCGATGGTAGATTTGTGAAATTCACGTTGAAATCTACTTGTGTGGGAAAGCGTAACATTTTTAACAGACATTGACGACATTGTTATTTCCTCGTTGGGAATAGGTCGAGCAAAAAGCAAGCGACGGAGGTTTGGGATGACTCTTGACAAGAACAACGCTACAATGTAACAGAAAGAGAAAAAGTAGTAGAATGAAAAGAGATAGTCTATAGTAAGAAAATATAGAAGCAAAGTGTAGCCTTATGGTATATGTCTCGTCAAATTCGTTTTATTGTCTCATTGAAAGAAAAGCACAAACGCGTTTCTTAATTTGTCGGTTGTTCGTGAACTAGATCGTTTCTTGCCACGTCTTTCATTCGCTCAAGTGATTCGAGCTTTTAAGATTTGTCGTTAAAAATTTCCATTAAACGAATTTTTTCTAGAAAATAACTTGTCAGTTACATATTTTTATAAATGAACATATTATCTGTATAATTAGGCTGTTCAATCGATTTGTTAATGTGGAATTGGGATATCTAATTAATGAAAATTGCATGTTAGGTAACGAGCACCTGCAGTTACGGTTAAATAACTAATGGCGATGCATGGAAAGTCGAAGATGTAAGTGTTTGATGAAGGAAGTTGTAACTATTGAAATCAATTTGAAAAACAATGGTCAAAAACAAACATTTAGAAAAACGGAAGGTAACTTTTTTATGGAAATATTGTTGATTAAGGTTTACAATTGCTCATTTTTGCTTTTTACCTTAGTTATTTCGATCATTTCGAAGCATTGTTATATTCACATATTTTCAATAAAATCGACAATTGAATGAGAATCGTGAAGTCATGTATTTTCGTACAATTTTTTTTATAATTCCAATAATTCATGAACAAATCCTGCTATAAGTATAAAGAAATCAACGAAGTTTTAAATGATAGCCGTTTATAATCTGTATGGTATAATATATATATATGCAAAATAGGCATATCCTGAGTACTAGACACGCACGTTCTCGGAAGGACCTGTTAGTTAGCCCCAACACCTACAAACAAATATGAGTACGAATAACATGCATAGATTTCAAAACCACTAAAATCTCACTTTACAAAAAACAAACTTACGTTGCTATGCCTCGAAGCCACAGAATTTATTACAACGAACGATTTAAGTAATAACGTTCTTCTATGTTTCTTTAATTATAAAAAACGAAACATTTTCAATAATATTCTCTTTCACAACCGCTCGGCCAACTAGCGCAGTTATTGAAAATAAAAAGAAAATCCTCAGATTATAAATTGTCTATATCCAACGGCAGCCTCTCGCTCTCAGAGCTTCTTTTGTTTTGGCTTAGAGTAAGTGAATCAGCAGCCTTATGCGCTTGGCACGGACTACACAAGAGGCCATTGCACTTACGAGTTCTTCCCCGATCGTTACCGAGATTCCGAATACAAGGATGCGCCTCACCCCTTTATCGTCCACTTACATTTGCTGTATACGCCCTCCGGCAAAGCTGCAATCACGGCGTTTTCCTTAACACCAGAGCTATGTATATATATGTATGTATATATGTGTATAAATTGTCGAGGGCCTGACATTTCGTTTCGTTCGTAATTTTGGAAGTTTCCACAGAATGTGTTAAAAGATACTGTGAATTTTGGACGATCTGGAAAGTCTTGCATGTAAATGATTTTATACAGTGTGCGAATTCAGTAATTTAGGTATTATAAAGAATTAGTAAAATTTGTACAATAATTATATTTACGATTAAAAATATTATATATGTATGGAACATTCCACGTCAAGTAAGCCGATCAAAAATGTGTTATCAATGATCGAACAGTGAAATTGTTAAAAATTGTTAAAAAAAAGATAGAAAAAAATGTCAGACCGTGAACTTAAAAGTGTAATAAATTATGTGGATACATAAAAATTGAACTTTTTGAAATTTGTGACAAAATTTAAGTGGTAAAATGGGAGGCCACAAGATGCCGCTAATTTAGGGACGTACGTTGCTGACAACTTGTAGCCTCCCATTTAGCAACCTAAATTTTTTCACAATTTTTACACTATCACAACTTTTTATTAAACTATCTTCAATAATTCTCCGATCCCACAATTTAAAGGTTTTAATGTCAGCTTTCTTTCTAACATACGTAGAATTGTCCGTAATACATAATACCTAACGTAAATTACGTCAGACCTTAATAGTATGTCGTTTACTTTAGGTGGAAAAAACAGGCTAGAAAAATATCATATACATTAGACATATTAAGATTCAGAAGCTCCACAACTTCGTATTTTGTATAAAATTCTTTCAAATAAAGTTTGTATTAGTAGCTAACTATAACCGATAGTACATTACATAACTCAAAGAAGCTATAAAATATTTAATAAGTTAGAACAAGTAACATTAATAAAAATCATACATTATGAACTTTTCGTACGCATCGTACACACATTGAATCACTGTCTTGATAAACTATAAATATTACTTTTATAATACGTTTCCTTGATTAAATTTTAAGATAATGACGTCATTTATTGACGTCTTCCTTTTTCTGATGTATCCATAACTACTATTAATTCCAAGAATTTTATATAATTATATGTTTAAATCACTTAAAATAAATACAAATGTATACTTTGGGCTCCATAAGCCTTTACTATCGCATATATATATATATATATATATATATATATATATATATATATATATATATATATATATATATATATATATATATATATATATATATATATATATATATATATATATATATATATATATATATAAATTCTTATGGTATGGCATTTACACAGGCCATCTGAATAGCCATAACCGATGACACAGAACTATGTATCTGTGAGTTCCCGGAAAAACGACTTAAGTCCACGTTTCAAGTTTTCGAGATATTAAGGTTTAAAGTTTTCATTTTTCATTTAAATTAACGTTACAAAAATTCATATATAGTAGATATAGTAACTTTTTCTACACTTTTCATGACTTTTTGAATTTTTATTTGAAAATATACTATATAAGGATACCAAAATCGCTCAATACTCAATTTACAAAAAATGGATTTAAGTCGTTTTGCGGGAACCCACAGATACGTATATTGATGATTATATTGCATTCCGTCCATGTACCCATTCACACAATGGAAAGATATATATAATATACCACACACGTGACGAATGTTCGAAACGCCATCAATACCATGAACTTGTTCTAACCAGGATCCCACTTTCATACATTTAACGTAATTTATATTCTTCGTATATATGTATATATAATATTATAAATACATTATCCATAAATATATATAAATTATATACAAAAGATTTTTATTAAATTTTATGAAAACTTTTAATTTATACTAACAAACACAGTAAAGAACAATGCTTACTATACAGACGCAATCGGCCCTGTAAGTGCAACCTATGAAATCTATGCTATCGTTAAGAACATCAAAAAACACAGAATTAAAAAAAATACCACCCTAGACTCAAGAGAACTTGAGATATTAGGATTGAAGTTCTCAACCCTCAAAAAACAGAAAACAACAGAAAACCATAAAACTGCCACTTGGTGCAACTTTCAGCATTCGAATAAAGGCTCAAATGAAATATTTCAACAAAAGCTATCATTAAAAAATGACTCCAAAGGGGGGCTGCTTTATTTTCACCCTTTTACAGAAGGTAAATGGTTTAGAAAAAAAATTACCCCTAAAAATTTTGGTCAAATATGGTGCGTTGGCACCATATTCTTTTCACAAACGAGGTGACAAATGAAAGCTGACGAAAATAGCTACCGATTCGAGCCAACAATTCGCCCTTTAGGGGGCGTGTTTCCTTAGTAGTATTTTAGGACAATTCTTAAAATGCCAGAATCAACCCTTAAAGCGTCCGTATCCAATTCCCCCACTTGACATACTTATCAGCAATCAAATGAGGGCTCAAATGAAAGATTTTATCGGAATCTATAATTATAAAATGACTCCAAAGGGAGGATACTGCATTTTCACCATTTTACGGGGAGATAGCGGTTCAGAAAAAGCTATCTTTTCGAATTTTGGAGGAAAAAGCTTTATTTATGTATATGAATACAATTTTGACTATTGAAGATTTCCAAATTATGTAGTATATATATATATATATATATATATATATATATATATATATATATATATATATATATATATATATATATATATATATATATATATATATCTCGAGAAATATACCATTAACCCCCGGTAAAATTGTGAAAATGCAGCAGCCCCCCCCCCCCCCCCTTGGAGTAATTCTATAACTATAGATTTGGATGAAATCTTTCATTTGAGCCCTCATTCAATTGCTGAAAAATGTGCTAAGTGGAGTAAATTGTTATGACGATTTAAAGGATGGTTATGCTATTTTAAGTATAGTTTTAGAATACTTCTAAATAAAATTCTTAAAATTCTTCTTTTTACGTCAAATTACATTTGCCACCTCGTTGGTGAAAAAAATTGTGTCAACGCACCATATTTGAACAAATTCCTTAGGGGTAGTTTTTTTTTCTAAACCGTTTACCCCCTGTAAAAAGGTAAAAATGAAGCACCACACATTTAGAGTCATTTTTTAATAATATATTTTTTTTGAATTCTTTTATTTTATTGCTGAAAGTTGTGCCAAGTGACTGTTTTATGGTTTTCTGTTGTTTTCTGTCTTTTAGGGGTTGAAATTTTTGATCCTTAATATCGTAAGTTTCCTTGAGTCTAGGATACTGATCTTTTTAAATTCATGTTTTTTGATGCTCTAAACGATTGCATAGGTTCTATAGGTTGTATTTAGGGAGCCGATTGTCTGTGTATCGTTGGCATCGTTCTCTCTATTTCTAACTTCCTACTTATGTTAATATTTCAGAAATTATTTGTATATTATTCAAGAAACTATATATTTATGATAATTTGTAAGCTAGATGCAGAGTAATTATGCTGTGTGGGCAATTTTCTGTGAGGCCCAACTCCCAGTCGCCACCGTCAGGTGGCACTAGCCGCACGCGCTCTATTCCCCCTCCGAGCGCCGACCGCTGAGCAACGAGCGTAGCGGCAGGCCAGTGAGTCTCGAGCCCTCCAAGCAAGCGGACGCATCTCTATTATCATCCAGCTGTATCTTGAGTCGTTTATAATAAAATTGAAGTACCACAGTATCTTTGGTGATCTTGGATTGTCTCCCTCACCCCCTTCCCTCCGAAACATATGCAGTTTTCGTAGAAGAGCGTTTTATAATATTAAAATTGTGTATTATTGACAAAAAGTTTTAACTTTCTTTAACATCTTGAGTAAAAATGATTTTATATATAATTATATATGATTATATATAAAAATCATATATGATTATATATGGTCATATATAAAAATCATATATAATTATATATGGTCATATATAAAAATCATATATGATCATATATGACTATATATGATTATATATAGTTGTATATGGATTAAGATTATATACAATTGTATATGAATATATATAATAATATACAGTTATATATAAGCATATATAACTATGTACAGATTGAAATTCATGAATCGTGAAAAATTTACATATAACTGTATATATGTATATATAACTGTATTTGATTGTATATTAATTTATATAACTATATATGTTTATATATAAACTGTTATATACAAGTATATGTAACTATATACAATTATATATAAAAGTTTTTTTACAATTGCAGTTAGTTTGATGAACTGTATATATAATTATATATGATTATATATGTTCGTATACAGTTACATATAAGACATTTTACGTTTACGGTAGGTTTTTCATATAGTTATATACGATTATATATATTCATATATAAATATATATTGAATTTTCAACTGTTCTTACACTATTTTTTAATGCATAACTAATCGGAGTAGGAGTCCAAGTCGTTATGGTGACCGATGGCGAGGTTTAGGTAGTGCGCTCCGTAGGCTTTGGTGTCTAGATGTAGGAACCGCCATAATTACTTTGACACCTTCTTCGACAGGTATGTTCATATAGACACAAAAAGCTACGGAGCGCGCTACGCACATAGCAGGAAAGGTGACAGAAACGTTTCTTCAACGTACCTAAGTTTCCAAGTATACGTTGAAGAGACGTTTCTGCAACGTTTCCTGATATTTGGGCACCTAGACCATCATCAGCAACCAAATCACCTGGGCGCCTCCTCCAACGAGTTCATATATAAACATTAAAAACTACAAAGCGCACTACTTAGACCCCGTCATCGGCTATTATAACCACCTAATAGATGTCATCTCCAACCAGTACCTATATCTAGATACAAAAAACTATGGAGCGCGTCACCTAGACCTCTTCATCGGTCACCATAACCACCTGAACACCTTCTTCGTCCAGTACGTATATGTAGACATGAAAACTTTGGAGCGCATTACCTAGACTTACCATACTAGACGATACTAGACCGCCATCGGCCACCATAACCACCTGGACACCGTCTCCGACCAGTAGTCATAGCTAGACACCAAAACATACGGCACGTACTACCTGGACCTCGTCATCAGCCACCATCACCACCAAGACTAAGTGCGTTATGCTTAGTCCCGTCTTTCAATTGTGCCTGAACTTTTACTGTACAACAATATATTAATTTTTGGAACCAACTCTATTTTACTGTTGTGAAGTAAAATTTTCTAAGACCATTTATATACTATTGTATATAAGTATATATGACTATATATGAGTTGCCTACCAATATACCGTATAATACACTTCGGATACTACTTTTACATCAAGAGCTTTTGTAATAATAAATGCATAAGACATTGATAATCTTCAATAAAAATTAGTTTTATGTTAAATTTGCATAAATTAATTATTATATTATCAATTTATTGAATTTAAAATTTATATACAAGTATATATACTGTTGCAACGCCGTTACCCTAAGCGGGTCCTGGGTGTAGTCGTCCAGAGCGGATGGGTGGGTGCCTATCACCACTACACAGCGCGTCCTTAGGTTGCGGTTAGAGGAACGACCCCTGAGAAAGAGGTTAGCTGCGAATAAAGCGAATAAGCAGTCGCGGACAGCCGATAGGCCCAGGCGTGGGTGTGATGAGCCCGCACTGGCGAACGCATTCATCTAGAAACACTACGCAAGCACCGCAACAATTATAAACACTATACAAAATCTCCTATCTTACTTTCTTCTTCTACCTTACTCTGTAATCTATCTCTTTTACCACACATTTCAAACAAAAAATGGGCCAAAAATCCTGCTGTCGTGGAGAATGCGGGAGCGATGGCAACTGCCCTGAGAGGGGATGTGTAGAATGATTCGCCACCTGGTCTTACACGGCAACGAAGCCAGCGAAGGCGCGCTGCATTGCAGGGGGGCGTTAGGATATGAGAATGAAACCGAGTGTGTCTGACGACGAGTTGACTATGTCCTCCCCAAAGTCGGAAAGCTCTCATACTTAGTTCTAGGGAGGTATAAGGGTTATCACCCCCAGACGGATGGACTCACCTGATATCGGAACAGGATCCAAAACGCGAGGGTTTAACTTACTATCATGGCTCAAAGAAAACAAAACCAAACCAAAACCAAAAGGAACTTAAGGGAGAGAACCTGAAATGTATGCAGTCTACACAGAGCGGGCGCGTTCCGGGAAATCATAAATGAAACGAAAAAGTACAATTTAGATTTGGTAGTAATACAAGAAACCCGATGGAATGATAACGCGATGCTAGGATCCGGTAGCTTCACCTTTTTATATGGAGGCGCGAGCGGGCATTCCCTAGGCACCGGATTTCTTGTTAACAAAAGCATCATACATTCCGTTAAAAGTTGCAATTTCGTGAATGACCGACTCTCGTATATCATCATCAAAGGAGCGTAGTATATAATTACGTGGTTATTAACGTTCACTGTCCTACGGAGGACAAAGATGAAGAAGTCAAAGATCTTTATTATGAAACTTTAGAGCAATTAATCGATCAATTCGCGTCTTACGACTCCAAAATAGTAGTGGGGGATTTCAATGCTAAAATAGGGAGAGAGGAAATGTTTAGGCCCACTATAGGCAAAGAAAGTCTGCACGAAACCAGCATCGATAACGGTATTAGAGTCATAAATTTCGCGGCCGCTAAAGATCTTATAGTCAAGACCACGTGCTTCAAGCACAAGGATATATACAAGGCAACGTGGACGTCGCCGGACGGGGCCACGCACAATCAAATCCATCATTTTCTTATTGATAAGAGGCGCCACACCAATGTACTCGACGTAAGGACCTATAGGGGGGGGGGCGGATTTCGACTCGGATCATTATTTAGTAGTGGCCAAATTAAGAGCCAGATTAGTAGCCGGTCAAAATAGTAAGCGAGCGAACAAAGTAGAAACCTTTGATATTGGAAAACTACGAAGCGGGGTAGAGCGAATCAAGTACCAAGTAGAAGTTAGCAACCGATTTCAGGTGCTCGAGGAAACGGATGCACAGATGGGAGTAGATGACGATCCGAACAGGTTATGGGGGGCTATCGAAAAAACTATAAAAGGAGACGCGAACAAAGTACTGGGTAAGAAAAAAAGGCCGAAGAGCAAACCATGGTTTGACGAAGAGTGCGAACTCTGGTTTGAAAGCCGCAAGAAGGCTAAATTAGATAGCGTACACAATGAAAGCGGTAGGGTCGTAGAAGTATACCATGAAATAAGAAAGTAAGTGGGTGTGATTTACAGAAACAAGAAGCGCGAGTATCAGAAAAATGAAATTAGAAAAATAGAAACTAATAGTAAGGAAAATACAAAGGAATAAAAGCTATTAGAAAGGGTTTTCAGAGTAGATCGTAGTTAATGAAAGATAAGGACGAGAACCTCGTGACAAGCGAAAATGAACTATTGAAATTATGAAAAGACTATTTCGATAAGTTATTAAACGTGCATGAAAACTCCGAGGAAATGGGAGACGAAATTTACACTGCTGAACTCCATATGGACGAACCGACCTATAAAGAAGTAGAGGCTGCGATCAAAAAGCTAAAAAACAATAAGGCCGCAGGAAACGATTCTATACCAGCTGAAGTACTTAAATATGGGGGCACCGCGCTTACATCTAAAATTTTTGATCTAGTATGTGCTATTTGGAGAAATGAAACAATACCAGAAAATTGGAAAGAATCTATCATCATACCGATCTTTAAAAAGGGAGATAAAACAGACTGCAATAACTACCGGTGAATCTCACTTTCAGCTACCTGCGACAAAGTTCTGTTAATCGTAATACAGGCCAGACCCACACCATTCGCGGAAGATATAATAGGAGATTATCAGTGTAAATTCCGGCGCAACAGGTCGACGAGCGATCAAATGTTTACCATAAGACAATTATTAGAGAAAAAGTGGGAATATTGCGAAACTATACACCAGCTATTTGTGGACTTTGAGAAAGCGTACAACTCTGTCAAACGAAGCAAAATGTATCAAATCTTAGTGCTCCTTGACGTACCAAAAAAAACTCGTAAAATTAATTAAAATATGTCGGAACGGAAGCACTGGAAAGGTTCGAGTAGGCGGTAATGTATCCGAATCGTTCATGATACGCGACGGTTTGAAGCAAGGTGACGGGCTTTCAACGGTACTCTTTAACTTGACGCTAGAGTATGTTGTTAAAAAAATGCAGGCTAGCAAGCTAGGCGAAACACTCAACGGAACAACGCAGATTTTCGGCTATGAGGCTGACTTGGATATAGTGGGAGATAATGGTGAAACGGTGGCGAGAAACGCGGAAATCCTTATAAATGCGGCTAAATACACGGGGTTAGAAGTGAGCGAATCGAAAACGAAATATATGATCATGGAGAAACTGGGCATTCGCGAAGGAGAGGGGGATCTCAGAGTCGGAAATTTCACTTTTGAAAAGGTTAGCGAATTCAGATATTTAGGTACAACTATAAATGATCGAAACGAAATTAAAGCCGAGATTAATAAGAGACTTCATTCGGGTAATGCCTGCTTCTATGCTATGAATAGATTACTTAAGTCAAAGCTACTGTCGAAAAATGTCAAAATAAGGATATATAGGACTATAATAATGTCTGTAATCTTGTACGGGTGTGAAAGCTGGGCAATCACTAAAGCGGAAGAAAATCGTTTTAGGGTATTTAAAAATAAGGTTCTGCGGAAAATATACGGGCCAAAGAAAGATGAGGAAACTGGGGAGTAGAGGAAACTGCACAATGACGAGCTACATAATTTGTACGCGTTACCAAATATTAACAGAATAATAAAATCACGGAGACTAAGATGGGCAGGGCACGTGGCAAGAATGGGCGATGATCGTACGGTAGCGCGCATAATGAAAGGAAAACCGAAAGCAACGCGATCTCTAGGTCGACCTAGACGCAGATGGGAGGATAACGTAAAAACAGACGTAACTGAAATTGGGCGGGAGGACGCGAAATGGATGGGGTTGGCACAAAATAGGGAAACGTGGAAGGCTTGCGTAGATGAGGCGATGAACTTTCGAGTTCGAAATGCCACTTAAAAAAAATACAAGTATATATAATTATATACAATCTTGTATGATTATATATAACGTTATTCTATATACAATTGTATATAAATTATTTATATATGTTTATATATGATTATATATAAGATTTTTTTACTCGGGTAGCTAACGTACCAATTAAAGCTAGTAAGGTTTAAATAATAAGACCATAAGCCATAAAATTTATTCCTATAATCCCAAAGCTCACAAACCCTAAACCAACAAACCCTAAACCCTAAACTCAATTAACCCAAGCTAAGTAATTTAAAATAAGAGAAAAGTTAAAATAATAAAACCGTAATCCATAAGCCCTAAACCTATAAACCCAAAACCCATACACCATAATCTATACACATAGAAATAAAGTTTAAATAATAAAATTGTAAAGCATGAAACGTAAACTTATAAACCCGAAACCCATAAATCCTAAGCCCTAAACCCAAGCTAAGCAATTTAAAATAAGAAAAAAGTTTAAATAATAAAAGCGTAAACCATAAACCCTAAACCCAACTACACCAAACTAAGAAATCCGGAATTATATAAAGTTAAAATAATAAAACCATAAACCCTTGACTGAACCAACACAAGTTGAGAAATTTATGACAACCACAGTGCGAATAGACTCATTAAAATTCCTGAATTCTGAATTCCATAAAAGGAATAAACATATACATATGAGATATCACTTTATAAGGGAGCTATATGATGCAGGAGAATTCCAACTGAAATACGTACCATCAAAGGACCAAGAAATTGACATGATAACCAAGCCACTACCAAGGAATATTTTTCAACAAAACAGAGAAGCTATACGCATAGTGGATATTAATGTTTAAAATCATAAGTGGGAGTATTGAAAATATTTGACATTAATCAAGATGATTCCTATCTGTATCATACTCTACATGTTATGACTCTAGTTTTTATACTTACCTATATGAACATATCTAAATTTTCTTATCAAACAAAACTACTGTATTAAGAGACCATGAACCCTTGAATAATAATCCTTTCAATTAAAAGTAATCTTTTCATTATTGTGTTATATAACCTGCTCCATCAACAGAGAAAGATAAATAATAAAACTATAAACAATAAAGACTAAACTGAACTAACCTAAGTTGAGCAATTTGGAAACAGAAATAGATTAAATTATAAAACACCGTAAATCCTATAAACCCAACTATCCTAAGCTGTGAAATTTGCAATTAAAAAAGTTTAAAATAATAAAATCATAAATTTTAAATCATATGCCCTAAACTTAACTAACCCAAGTTGAGCACTTTCGTATTAGATAAAAGTTAAAATATAATAACGTACATTGTATGTTCTAAAAAATGTTCTAAAAAATTTGTATAACAAGATAAATAAATATTCTATCGAATTGAAAAAATAAAAATATCTTTCTTTTAATTAGATATTTGTAATAGTTATTTGTAATACAATGCTTCAAAAACGGCGTGAAGTCGTCTATTTAACTTCCATTCTTGCTATCAATGTGCTCTTATTCATATGCTTCTAGAATTCGCAAATTTATTTAAATTGGATAGGGAAACACTTTTTTGTTATTTATAGACCTTATTTTTTTACATTCAATGTAAAAAGAGATTGTTCATACCGTTTTATTTAAATAAATAAGCTCACGACATTGCGTACGCTTAAACTGTGGAAGCGCTCATTT
Source organism: Gastracanthus pulcherrimus (assembly GCA_949152435.1). Classification (NCBI taxonomy): domain Eukaryota; kingdom Metazoa; phylum Arthropoda; class Insecta; order Hymenoptera; family Pteromalidae; genus Gastracanthus; species Gastracanthus pulcherrimus. Next base: position 161,352,878 of record OX424573.1, on the reverse strand, counting down.
ACCGTGGCACGAATTCGTTGAACAGTGTACGTATTATCGTGACGTCTGCCAGCAAAGTGGAGACATAACCTCGTTCCTAACCACTATCTTTTTTCAACTTCCTACGGAGTGTTTATTTACAAGGTGATTTTCAAAGCAGAAATATTCTAATTATCATGTAGAAATTGTGTAGAGAAAGTTATAACAAAATCTACATATGGAAAAGGAAATTTAATAAAAGCAGTTGATGCGATTAGATAAGGACATATAGCTGCTGCTAGGTAGAGGAAGATTTAGCATATTAGAGTCAACAACAAGAAATGATTGTGTTAAAAGGAAGTGTGCAAATAAAAATCCTGAGTCCTATATATTTTCCGAAAAATTAGTGGGCAAAATGTGTACTCTAAGTTTCAATTTATGTTTAAAGTTATTAACTTGTGACTAGATTAAAATACTAGAATAATTGTGATAATATTACTATTTCATACTTAATATTTAATAACTTAACAATAAAAATACGTTGTAATCATTGATAATATTCATAAACATTAAGAAAGTTGATCGACATAAATAAATTTACAAATGGAATAACGTCAACTGATTCTTTTACGTATTAAAACAGCCTATACTTCTATAAAAATCTGCCATAAACTGTTATTTCATTAAAAGTGAAAGGAAATGGCATATAGAAAGTCCAAGAATGCTTGACACCGCGATAATATGTACACTTACCCTATCTCGAATAATAAAAGTCCTCATGATCTGAGCAAAAAACTTACCCGAGAGATAGTAAAAAGCTACCGTTTTGGAAATTTTCAGAAGAAATAATGCCGTTTTACTCCAGTTATCGTTTGCCACAGAAAATTTATTTTCTTTACAAAATGATTTTTTTCTCAATCGTAGAAAAATAAAATATCTAAAAAATTTTACAGAATAACATTCTCTATTGTCCTAATTACCTAAATTTTTTTCAAAAACTTTCTATCGTATATTTCAGAAAAATCGCTGGTCAAACAAAAAATGACGGATGGTAAAAGATAGGTAATTTTATGCTCTTTCAAATGCATTTTCACTGGATCGGTGATATTATTTCTAACCTTCCAAAGACCCCAAAAACTAAAAGCCAAAATTGAAAAACCGCTAAAAAAAAAAACAAATTTGAAAAACTAAAAAAGTATTATTGTGCTTCCTTTGTTTAAAAAGAACAAATAAAATTAACCCTAAAGCATTAAATGTTACCGTGGATTACTCGAGATATGGATGCATACATACATACACACATATAACCCCCCCCCCCTCTACACACACACACACACACACACTCACGCACACTCGCACACACACACACACACGCACGTATACAGATACACACACACGCACGTATACACATACGGATATTTCCTAAAAATAGTGTATTTTGATTCCTTACATCTCAAAACATGTTTCTAACATGTCTTTAGCAAAACTTGTTTTTTTACTATCACGAAGCTTTCTCTTTCAGGAAGAAAAAGTATTTTTCGAGAAACCTAAAATGTGCTCATCTTTGTTAGAAACGTCGAAACAACTTAATCTAATTAATTGTTCTCATTAAAAAATAATCTTTCTGGGTTATTTGGGCTTAAGCGTTTTGGTTTCATCGATAACTTTTTGTTTTTAATTAATATGTTTAGTTAATGGGGTTTAAAGTTTTCTATTTTATTGTTTTTAATATCCTTTTATTTAAATTTGCTGTTCTTAGGTTAGTGGAGTTTTGAGATTTTTGGTTTTATCGTATAAACGTTTTTTATATTAAAAATCACTGTCCGTAGGTTAGTAACGAGGGGGTAATCACTCGTGCAATCCGGTGTATAAAGTCCTAAACAATTTATTTTAATCTTTGCAATATTCATGTAATCTTTGCAATCTCAAAAATCTCTATGAAATTCTTGTAATCTGTTTTTTATTTCAATAATAAAATTCATAACGGTCAAATAAATACCGATGTAGTGTATAATGTACAAAATATCATTAAAAATTAATGTACTCAAAATTTTGAGGAGGTTAAGGACCACGAAATCAAAGTATAATCCACGGAGCGTCCCCGAAAACTTCGTATCGTACCTAGTAGTGATGTTTGCCATCGTGGCGCTACCGCACCCCTTGATCTAATATGTTAATTATTATTTACATATTGCTTTGCAAGTTTGTTTAAGGTTTAAGATATTTAATCGTACTTGTTTCTAATAATCGCCTTTTTCAACTCTTTAAAGCTGTGAAAGGTGCTTTCTAATTTTAGGATGGCCTTCAAAATGATTAATCTGTATTTTATATAAAATGTTTTTACTAAAACAAATAAGAAAGCCAACGTGCCCTTAAAACAAACCATTTAGGAGGCATAGTCGTGTGGAAAACTGTAAACATAATTTGTATCCTGCATAAGCTTAACTTGAATATGATTCTTTATTGAAATATATTTCTTTATTCTTTAATATTCTTTATTCTTTATTCTTTAATATTCTTTATTCTTTAATATTCTTTAATATTCTTTATTCTTTAATATTCTTTATTCTTTAATATTCTTTATTCTTTAATATTCTTTATTCTTTATTCTTTAATATTCTTTAATATTCTTTAATATTCTTTATTCTTTATTCTTTATTCTTTAATATTCTTCATTCTACATTCTTCATTCTTCATTCTTCTTTCTTCATTCTTCATTCTTCATTCTTCATTCTTCACCCTTCACCCTTCACCCTTCACCCTTCATCCTTCATCCTTCATCCTTCATCCTTCATCCTTCATCCTTCATCCTTCATCCTTCATCCTTCATCCTTCACCCTTCACCCTTCACCCTTCACCCTTCACCCTTCACCCTTCACCCTTCATCCTTCATCCTTCACCCTTCACCCTTCACCCTTCACCCTTCACCCTTCACCCTTCACCCTTCACCCTTCATCCTTCATCCTTCATCCTTCATCCTTCATCCTTCATCCTTCATCCTTCATCCTTCATCCTTCATCCTTCATCCTTCATCCTTCATCCTTCATCCTTCATCCTTCATCCTTCATCCTTCATCCTTCATCCTTCATCCTTCATCCTTCATCCTTCATCCTTCATCCTTCATCCTTCATCCTTCATCCTTCATCCTTCATCCTTCATCCTTCATCCTTCATCCTTCATCCTTCATCCTTCATCCTTCATCCTTCATCCTTCATCCTTCATCCTTCATCCTTCATCCTTCATCCTTCATGCTTCATGCTTCATGCTTCATGCTTCATTCTTCATTCTTCATTCTTCATTCTTCATTCTTCATTCTTCATTCTTCATTCTTCATTCTTCATTCTTCATTCTGCATTATTCATTCTTCATTCTTCATTCTTCATTCTTCATTCTGCATTATTCATTCTTCATTCTTCATTCTTCATTCTTCATTCTTCATTCTTCATTCTTCATTCTTCATTCTTCATTCTTCATTCTTCATTCTTCATTCTTCATTCTTCATTCTTCATTCTTCATTCTTCATTCTTCATTCTTCATTCTTCATTCTTCATTCTTCATTCTTCATTCTTCATTCTTCATTCTTCATTCTTTATTCTTTATATAATAAATTGTCTTTATCATTTGGATTTCACGCACGAAAAAGAATTTCATAAAAATGCTGTATATATCTACATGTATTCATTTAGAATGTACAGGAATGTTTGAAGTTTTCTGAAATAAATCTTTTCCCGGTTTTATGGTGGGATTCTGCTGTTTTTTGACTAAAAAATCGAGTTTTTTGGGATCAATTTTCTCTAGGTCCTACGATACTTTATAGATTATAAAACTCCTCATGGAAAATCCATAATTTTGTTAATTTTCATTTTTCTTATTTCGAGTTATGTTTTGTGAGTTATTATGAATATGTACATATAAGTATACGCTAATACTTCAACTGTCACTCGCAACAGCAGATGACTGCATAGATCCTGTCTATGATATCATCACTTATGGTATGCATTTTGTCTTACTATAGAACTTTTATTTATAATTAGGTAAATATCGACGCCTAAACGGAACAACCTCCTATCCCGGACTGCGCGTGAAGAACATCCTATCTCTGTCGGAGTGTCAAATAGCTCCTATCACAGCTCGCACGAAGATCCTTTTAAGGGCAGGCCATAGACGATTACAGATTTCTGCATTGTATTTTACATTATTCTAATTTAATTGTTCATAAAAGTTAAAAACTTTAGTTGGCCGGTGTTCTCAATCTATTAGGAACACCGGGCAACTGAGATAATTGAAATAAATTACAAATTAAATGAGTATACTGAAAAATATGAAATTGTCGGTAACAACGTAACTGCATGTAAGCTCCATTCTCCTCTTAACTCGACGCGGCAAAGAGCATCCTATTTCAGCTTGCGCGAAGAACGTTTTAACTCGCCGTAAAAAGAAAAATCCTACTTCATACGTATAATATTATTGTGTAATAATATTATAATAAGGTGAGCGCAGGTAATGAGAACGTGCATGTAGTGTGGTATTGCAGGTAATGGGGCAGTATATGTATTGTGACAATAAATGTTGAGAGGCGCGGTGATCCTGCTGCTAGCGCACTCTAATTATAAGATAGTGTCATGTTTACGCAAGAAAACATCAAAACTCTGTTTTATTAGCAGTGCATTCATATACAGAAACCACTTTGGTCAGCGTGATATAAACAAAAAAAAATCATTTGGTACATAAAATAGTAGCTTTTTAAATAACACATAAAGGAAGTCTCTGCTAGACTAGTCTTCACTTTCTTAAGCATTTATTATGCGACTTTACCATTAGAACGGATAGCTGGCTTACTTTATCAACACTGTTGGTAAGGTGGCCAATTTTTAACTATTTAGAACTTCTTTAATTAAAATTCAGAGAGTAAATTATTTTGCAAAAGACTCATGAGGTATTAGAGTTAAAGGTTCAAATAACATGTCCCAATAGTTTCCGAAGCCCCAAAACCCGATATATATCTACTGTGAATCGAAAGTTCCTTATAGTGGGCACATTACCTACACCCCCTTAATATTATTAGGATGATATATTGCAATATTTATAAATAAAAATTTATTTAGTACTGATTTTTCAATAAATATTAGATATAAGCTTCTTTGCATGGACCGAGATAGGATCTTTTTCACCGCGGCGATTTAAGAGGTTTTTTGCGCGATCCAAGGTAGGATGTTCTTCGCCGCCGCGAGTTAAGAGGTTCTTCGCGCGAGCCGAGAAAGGTGCTTCTTCATGCGCGACCGAGATAGGATGTTCGTCGCCGCGGCGAGTTAAGAGGTTCTTCGCACGAGCCGAGACAGGAGTTTCTTCATGCGCTGACCAAAATGGAGCGTTCCGTTCTTCAAGCGCAGTCCGAGATAGGAGGTTCTTCCACTCAGGCATCGATATAGACTCAAAACATTTGTTATTGATTTCATAAAACTTAATGAGGATTGATCGACTTATATCCTGATTTCAACGTGAAGAACGAGCAAAAAATTGCAATTCTATTTTAATGAAACTTTATAAACCCTATACCATTTGGCATATTATACTTATAAAAGTAGATAGGAAGGTGGAGGGGTATATTGAGGGAAAAGTGGAAGGACTTAGTGGAGGGGCGTGTAGGGATGTGGAGAGGGATACCGAATTGTCAAAACAATTTTACCATATTTTGTGGAGGAGCAATGTGGAGGGGGAGGGGAAGGGACTGATTTCACATTTTCATATAAATATCTTCCTGCTATTGAAAATCAAATGCAGTATCTGGTGACACAAACTCGAGCTCCTGACTGTTAACTTGTACAAGCTCTGTATAAGAGACATGATTATGGGGAATACAACTGATGAGTTCGATACCTTTTGTAACAGCACGACTCGAACATCGATGTGATCTAAAAAACTTACATTTCCAGTATACTTTTTCAGGTCGATATCTATCTTTGAAGAAAGTATTACCATCGAGTAGAAGTTGATCAACAAGTGTCGAAATCTGTCCAATAAGCGTCGAAATCTGTCGAACAAGTGTCGAAATCTGTCGAACAAGTGTCGAAATTTGTCGAACTAGTGTCGAAATCTGTCGAACAAGTGTCGAAATCTATCGAACAAGTGTTGAAATGTGTCGAAATGTGTCGGAATGAGTCGAAAAAGTGTCAGAACTTGCCGAAATCTGTCGAACAAGTGTCGGAAAGATGTCAAAACATGTCGGTCGAGTGTCAGTCAAGTGTCGGTCAAAACACATTTTTAGGTTCTATTCTATTTTAAAATATATACCCAGCTTCCCGGAATTCTTCTATGATTCTTCTGTGATAGTGTCTGGATTTCCGGCCGATTATGCAGCCAAGAGTAATCGAAGGCGATCTACGAGTTCATTTGAATCGTCCCAGTAGACGTAATCCATACTTGTATCTCTTCTAGCAACTTTGTAACGAGGTAGTGATCCACCTTCTGTTTCAGAAAATAGTGAAGCGACAATATCATTAAATTTCTTGCTGTTGTAAGTACGAATGTATTCATCAATTTTATACTTTTTCTTCTGAGCATTCGTTATTTCGAGAATCTTGCGATAATTTTGCAAATCGTTTGAATTCACAACACTTACACATATCCTTCACTTTCACTATCATTAAATAAAATGGTTACATGCTATTTTATATTTATTTAGTTAGTTACACTCTGCAGTGGTATGGTTTTGTTCGTTTGGTTTTATATTTATTTTGTCTTGATGAAATAAGTAGTGATATTTAGTCTAATTGATCATTTATAGTGATATTCAGTCTAATTGTTCATGTATAGTAATATTCAGTCTAATTGTTCATATGTAGTGATATTCAAATGTTCATAATTTTTTCGTATACAGAATTGTTGAGATTGTTAAAAGATTATACGAAAATAACTGAATTTAGAAATTGTGTGTACAATTTACTAGCGATTAAACTTTATTTAAAATATTTTGAGTACGTATACAAGATAAAGCGGAATTTTTTATGGTCGATTAATATATTTGTTTAAATTATTGTTAATTAAAGTTTAATTTTAATATATAAATCTGTTATTGTTATCAGAAATAAGGCATAAACTGTGGGTATAATTCACTTAAACATTTGTTGATACGATTCTTTAGATAAAACAGTTTGTCGGCTTTGTTAGTAAATTTATATATGTAAATAAAGTCTAAAAGTGCTTATTTAGAACTAGACATTCAAAATTAATTAACCTGATATGCATTATTACTTGTATTTGTTAGATTATAAAAACAGTATTCCATTGTACTTTCCTTTCTTAAAATTGAATAAGCACTAAAGTAAAAGTAATGCGTTGAAATTCGTGTGACGGCACAATGGTATACACTGTAGTACAGTGTTGTACATTTGGCAGCAACGTTGCTGTTCAAAGCTGCGTGCGGAGCAGCGCAGCGCGCCCGAACGTGTTTACGATCATTGGGACCGCAGCATGTATCGGGTTTCAGCTATAGGTCATACTTGTGATGAACTGAGTCAAGGGTTTAGTTTTTATGAGCAATACTATAGAGTTTTCTTTGAAAAGTAAAATATGAAAACAGAGACTGCCAAACTTTCTCGGAGTATTTAAATGTTTATCGTAAAATAATATTATTTGGAGATAGCGACGTGTTACTTCTACTTGAGCCTACACTGTGATCTTAGAAATTAATTTGGGGTTTTATACAAAATTCTAATTTTCATGTTTTATTTAACTTAGAGAGTTGTTTACAATTGAACAATGGAGAATTATATACTGCACGTCGAGGTAACAGAGTCTTCAGCAATTACCGAGCTGAGAGCATGCGCAAGATCACGCGGGAAAACGTTCTGTGCTAATCAGCAGCAGAGGATCCGCGGTTTCGTGACGACGACGGCAATGCGGAAGTGTTCTAAGTCCAACAGCATCAACGTTAGCACGAGAGGGCGTGCTCCACTGTTCAACAGCAATATCAGCAACGCAAAGCTTTTCAACTGCGACGGTGGCACCATATCTTCTCCATCGACGGCGACGCGAGGACTCTAGCTGAGTGCTCCGATAACGGCAGCACAAGGACGCGCGTCGATTTTCCCAGCAGCGACGGCGCTAGCGGCCAGGGAGCGCGCCGTGATTTGGAGCCACTTAGCATCCCTCTGGGTCAACGTCGGCGGCGCGCGGACGCACGCCGATTCTCCCAGCGGCAGCAGCACCTGGGTACGCACCGTGGTTCAGAGCCTTTGAGCAGCCCTCCAGGACGTTGTCGGCTGCCCAAGAATGCGCGCCGTCTCACACAACGTCGGTAGCACGTAGATGTGCCGACGTGCCCCGTCTTCTACAGCGACGGCAGCGCATAGACGCGCCGCTCCCCCCCTCTTTGCGCACTAAGTAGTGCTTGTAATATAAAGATGTACTTGCTGTTCCTGGCATAGGTTTTCTCACAGAGTTTTCCCTGCACCACAGACACTAGTCTGGGTAAATGCAGGAACAGTAAAAATATTTCAGATAGTTTTAATTCCTGTGACATGTCAGGTAGGAAATTCAAATACTTTACATTAAATGTACAATAAACGTTTTCGTTAAAGAGTTTAGAAACCTTCGTGTAATAAACTGATTACTTAATTAACTGAAACTGAATAATTTGAAAATAGTTAATGTTTAAAACATCAGATAGCTTCTAAAAGATATTTGTATCAGAGACAAATAGTGTACTTGTGTAATTTCGTAATCAGAATCCAATGTATAATTGCACTGAATTTATTTAAGTTGATTCATATTAAAAAGAACAAAAATTTTTCACAATATAAAATCTCTAACGTATATCTGCACCGAGTAACAGGAGTAATATTCTTATTGTTTCAATTTTTGCAGTAAAATGACGTATCTGATTTCGGAATTTAAAAATCGGTAACGTAGAAATGCATTAAAGTAAGAAATAATCAAAATAATTAAAGTTGTTAATCAACTTGCGTATTACTATCAGCAAAAACGTGTTACAATTTAAAAATAGGATTGTAGGGCATAGTTAAAATGAATTTGTGTGAATTATAAAATATGTGATTGCTAAATATAAAAACGATGATTGTTTAAATAGAGTTTTTGAAGTAAGTTGTATTTAATGTAAATCTTAAGATAAATTTTGATCTTTGTAAAATCTAATTCATGTATAAAAACGAATTTATTGATGTATATTTAGGTAATGGTTAAAAACAGCAATTTAAAAACTGGAGTCAGTTTGATTGCGTAATATATAGGTACGTGCCATATGGTGAACTCGTTTTCATAGTAAATGTATTTTTTAATGAGAAAATGACAAGGCATTATGAATGATCTTGATGATTATTTCAAATTATAAGAGAGGAATATGTTTCTTGTAGAACAAGTGATGAAAAGAAAGTAAATCTTGGCTCCTGTGAACGGAGTAGTAAACTCTACCTGAATAGCAAGTGTTTCTTCATCACAATAATGAGATATGTATGGATATCAGTGCAGTCATCGGTACACTACTTCTCAGAATTAGTCAATTTTATAATTTATGTTTGTACAAAATAAAACAAACATGAAAATAATAACGAATAAAACAAAATGTAAATTTGTCTAGCAATCTTTAAAAAGAGATTATGGTAGTACTAAATTCGATAACAATAATGAAAAACTAAGAAGTGGTGCATGAACGAATGGTTTTCGTGCGGCCGTATGTCGGTTGGCTATGGCCCAGCTAACTGATTTGGAACTGCGTGAAACCAATTTGGATTATGATAAACCTTTGACGTGCACATTTAAAGAAATCGTGTACATGAGTCATCGATGGGGCGCCCGGGGTACTTATTTACCCTCTGTATGGTGACGACTATCGGAAAGGATAACCCGAATGAGGTTGTACAGAGGTGGAACACGGAAGTGAAGGCATTGGCCTAGCTAGACGTGTATCACTGAAAGAGTGATAGTAAATGCAAAGAATTCAAGTTTCTATATGTTAGTAAATTTTGCAATCAGATGTGATTGACATTACAGAAAAGCTATGAAAACAAACAAGGGACCAAAAAGCTAGTAAATAGGTCAATATAATTGATTCAAAGTATTTCTTGCATTATGTGTTGATTTAAGTATGAATTATTGTTGCTAGTTTAAAGCTCTTCCAGCTCTGGTTGATTAACATTACGGTGCTGTGCCCGGAAATTCCGAAATTTTCTGCTTTTTAGAAGATATACACGCTCAAGAACTGCCGTGCCGTGTCGGGAAAACTATAGCGTTTTCGAAATCTGTAATCTCGAGAATGTCGTTCTTTAACGGAAAATTTGAGGAATTTCAAAATAAGTAGTCATCCCGAATTCAAGCCGACTGAAAGCTTTAGGAGAAAGTCAGATCTGGGGGAGATAACGTATGAACATTACAAAAATTTGCATTTATTTTGACTTTATCGGTCTCAAAGATAATCGGTTTATTAGAAAATTTTGATTAAAAATATTTAAAAACGTAAGCATGAGAAAAAGCAAGGCTCAGTCATTATTAATGTGATTTAAGCTATAACATTACTTAGTTCGCATGTAATTTAGGGTAATTTCTGTATTTCAGATAATGTTACAAGCTTTTCAAGTGGATCGAAAATTGGCATAAACGTTTCTCCCAATGCTCTCTCAGCACTAACTTTGCCAAGCGTGAACATATCAAATTTGCGTTGAAGTGCATTTTGTGCTTTAACAAGTTGGTGAAGAATACCTTCCTGTCGACGGAAGTTTTCCATGTTGATGCTTTGACAGCTCATGGTAGAATGACGATGACGAAATTCTTTGTACCTAATGTCGGCGATAAGTTGGGGATATTAATCACACTATTTTACCGATATACTGCAACGCCCTATGTTGGCAATTACAATTTCTCGCTCTGGTTAATATTTTACGCATGCACAGAAACTAATTTTTTTACTTCATTTGAACGCCCTTTGTCGGGGATATAGAATATATGTATGGAGTGGAGGTATTGGAATAAAGGAGTACGCACTCGAGCGGATAACTCATTTCTCTGCAAGATACCCGTAGTGAAAGCTATCAGCATGAAAAATAAATTTAATACCGCAGTAAAAAAAAGCATGTATGTTTTTAAGAAAAACCTACTATTTATTTGTTGCGTACAGGGACTGATGTATATTACCGTACACGTTGTGGAAAGTGGGAGCAAATGCCACCTGATTGAGAGCACTTAAAGTTAAAAACCGGTGACTATAGTATACTTATTATTGCAGAAAAATTTAAGAAATGTTCTATCAAATAAAAATGAAATATGTTATGTAAATAAGAAAGTATGGCAGAAATATGCGATAGAATCACAGGCATACAAGAATATTCACAGTGAAAAAATAAGTGTTGTATAATAATAATAATAATAATACGACCTACTTTCATAGAATAACTATCCCGCTGTGTATTGTCTCTGTTGATTTTTTAAATTTCCCGTCAATGGGTCCTGAAGTTAAATCACAAGCGTATTAAGGTAAAAGTACCCCTTATGGAACGATTTTAGGTAGGTTAAAGATTCCAATCCGATTTAAACTATTATAAAGTGTAATAATGTTGAACTTTTTATACTGTTCGATGGGCTACTTATTAAAGATTTAAATGCTACTTGAAAAATTCAAGTTGAATGAAAATTAAAATTATAATAAACCAAATACTAAACCAATAACTATTACGTGTTATGGAACACCGATTTTACTGCTTGTCCCCCCGTTCCATAACTCATGTCCCCATTTAGAAATAACTTAAAATTTTGTTATAATTCAATTCATAATGTTATTTTACATGGATTAAAAAGGTTTAAACATTAAAAAAAAACAATATATATATATATATATATATATATATATATATATATATATATATATATATATATATAAATTTGTACAATCCTTTTTACAGATTACACTGTCTAAACTTTCAGGGGATACATCAACATGCTCGTCCGTATGCACATATGTGTTATTGTTTGTTTCTACAATTATACTCTCTAAGCTATTTTCACTTAAAAGAGCATTTAACTGATCTTGTTCTATGTTAGCTAAATCTATAATTACTTCATTGTTTGTTTCATTCACACATTCAACAGGCCTACATTCAGGCACTTTATGAGGCACTACGATAACCTTGTGATCAGTTAGACATTCAATTTTTGTAATTAAAGGACGTGAATTCATTCTAGTATCTATATATGTATATAAAATAATATATAAGAATTATTAAAATATCTTAGTATAATAAATTATATTGTAAATAGTAAAAAAAAGTTGTAAATAGTCAATTAAAATTGTAAATAGCAAAAAATACTTGCAAATAGTCAATTAAAATTGTAAATAGTCAATTAAAATTGTAAATAGTCAATTAAAATTGTAAATAGTCAATTAAAATTGTAAATAGTCAATTAAAGTAGTAAATAGTAAACATTACAATAGGTTAATAATCAATTAGCTGTAAATAGTAAAAATTAGTTCAAAGTATCTTTGAAGTTCTCGAGCATAACATCAGGTAGATTCTTTTCGATGGTCAGTAGATGCTTTTTCATGTCTTCCAATTCATTATCTAGATACTTTTGCTGGACTGGTTCATCTTTCTTCTTTTTACTTTTCTTTTTATGCAGAACATTATACTCTACCGCTTCAGGGTCAAAAGGTACTAAACCAGCAGCTTTGAATCCATTTTGAATGGTTCTCTTCTCATTGACAAATGAATTCAAGGCTTGTTCGAGTACAGCTGGAAAATATTCCTTCTTTAATCTTGAAATATTATTTGCAGCTTTATACTTGATAATAGCTGCTCGCCACACTTCTTTAAACGGGTAAAAGAACGCAATATCTAAAGGCTGCATGATATGTGTTGCGTTGGGGAACAGAGCAATCACCTCTATCTGTTTTTCTCTACAAAACTTTACTAGCGGTATGGTGACATGAGAGGAATGGCTATCCAAATAGATAATAATTGGAAATTCTACCTTATTTTGCAGTAACCAAGGATAAAAAACATTGGCTATGTACTCATAGAACGTCTCAGTTGTCATCCAACCGTTGTCGGAGTTGCCGATACTCCAACCAGTTGGGAAATTTTTGAGAATATTAGTTGGCACAGTATCCGTATATTTAAACATAATCATTAGTGAAGCTCTGATCCCATCAGCGGCATACATAAAAAGTGCAGTCAAACTTTCTTTTTCGCATCCATCCACAATTTTGTAGGCTAAGCTGGCTCCGTTCTTGGTTAACACCTTTTCGGATTTTGGGATAAGCTGCACGTTTGTCTCATCACAGTTGAAAATTCTTAAGGGATTCAAATTATCTAAGCCTTTTGCTTTCAAGTACACGCGAATGTCAGAAAACCATCCTCACAGATCTTCTTCAGTCACACAAGCACGTGTCATACTAAGATGCTGCGGAGTTCTGATAGTTACTTAAAGATGTCGAGCCCAGAACTTCTCGTACCAGTGGCGACCAGGTCTGTCATCAGTGAAAGGAGTCTTGAGAATTTCATCTCCAAGACTGCGAACATAACTTTGCACGCTGTCCAATAACTCAGTTTTAGTGATTGGATATCCTGTTTCAACTCGATACAAAATCCAATTTACGATGTCCTTTTCAATTTTAGATTACAAAACTGAAGAAGGGTCTGTCTTTGATTTATCCGGATTCTTCACAGCTCTATGGACATATGTTGGTGGAACGCTATATTTGTCTGCAACTTTTCGTACAGACATACCACAATTAACTGCATTTACAGCTCTCTGTAGATCTATCGTAGAATACAGTTTTCTTTTTACTTTTTCTTTCTTTTTGATCATTTGCACTTTTTTCACAACAACTTTCTTGCGCCTTGCATTTTTTTCACACTATCAGAGACCTTTTCATTGTTCTTTTTATTCTTGATTTCTTTTTTCCCCTTTCTTTTTGCTGCCATTCTTTAAAATTGTAGACAGTAAGTACTTCTCTGTAACAAATATGAAAAGAAATTCATAAAGATTAATGTACTTTACTCGTGTATGGTTAGTTTTTAGGTTAGGTTTTTATCAATGCTCCAAAATTGTATTTATATATACATATTTATACTGACCAATAGGTAAAAAAACACTAAAAATATTAATTTACTGGTCCAAACGTTTTAGCTTTATCAAAATTATAAAAAACTGTTCAAAGTTACATTTTACTCTTGCTCCGAAAACGTGCTCCATAAAACAGTACAGGAAGTAGAAGAAGGATCGCGGATTTGGAACACTGATTTGGACTGTTTCATAAACCCGGACAATGGCAATTTTTGCGCACCAGTTATGAAACGCCAATATAAATATATAAGAATAGCCAACAAATCAAATCGTAAAAAATCAGCTCTTGTGATATACAATCAAGCGTTGATTTCGGTGAATCTCGAGACACACATACTTAATATGTATTTTTATTAATTCTAATTATTGTCTACTAATATATATCGTTGTGTAACTTAAATATTAATATTTTAAATAATCGATAATATTTTCATAAACCTAATACGTAGCATTATAATATTCTATTTTAGTATATTTTAAACTGTTCCAATACGGGGTCAAGATTTTAGCGGTGTTCCATAAGGGGTACTTTTACCTTACGCAGGCGCAAAGGCCAACTTTTCTACTTAAGGTGGTTCTTTGGTGAAATTTATAAAACACACAATTTTTATTCTTTTAATTTGCCACTTTACAGGTATGCTCCTAGTAATTTTTCTAAGTTATATATCAATTTTTAGCTACTTTTATTGAGACAATGTCAAGTTATCTAGGATAAAGTAATTTTTTTCGATTAAAATGCAGATATCTTTAAAATTATCCTCGCGCATTACACATTGGTATACACCTCTGCAAAATATTCTATACATACAGTGTATAAATACAAATGAAACTGTTGGTTTATATTTTTTTAAATTCAATCAAAAACTTTGGAAAATATTATTTATAATTTTGTCTTTAAATTGGTTAAAAAAATTCTCATTTTTCAGATATAAATTACTTTAAATAAGCTTTTATATTTTTATTTCGAAAATCTAAACCAGCGCATCATTTTAAAATACTTTCAAATATATATTTTGAAAGTTTCATAAAAATCCCTCGATATGATTTGCATCGGGACAATTTTTAATACCCAACCGTTAATTATTCAGAAAAGAACGTTTTATACAAAAATTGTATTTTTACAGAATTATTTGTTTATATGTATTATATTAATATAAAATTAAAAATCAGTTTTTTTTCTAGTTTGACAGAAACTCCTTATTTTTTAATATATTAACTTTTATATCATTATGTGATATTAAATTGTATAAATTGTAGTAAAAAATGTTTGTTTCCTATGACATATACATGCTCATAGAATCTCCTTAAATGAAAAAATGGATAACATGCCATGATATACTATACAGCTATGAAACTTTTACACTCAATTACAGATTATGTTTATATATCAGTGCACTCAAGTATCAAATATCAGATTTTACTTTTAGGGCTGTAAGATTTGGATACGACATTTTGCGAATGCAATACCGAATAAACTGGAAAGATTTATATTGTATGCTAACATTTATTTTACAGGCTTCAATGAGTGCATCAAATATAAAATGATATATTAGAGTGACATAAACAATTAATTACAATTATTACAGAGTATAACACACACACGCACACACACACGCATACACGCGCACGCACGCAAGCACGTACGCACGCACGCTCGTACGCACATACGCACGCACGCACAAGCTCACGTATGAACGCATACACGTACACACTCACACTCACACATACATACATAAATTTTCTAATAATAGTGTATTTTTGTTCCTATCCTAATGTCTCACAACATTATTCTATAATTTTTGTAGCAAATCTTTTTTTATTATCGCAAAGCTACCTCTATGACGAAGCAAAATGCTGCTTATTTATTAGCACTTATCTTACTCTAACCTTAATTAATATTTCCAAAATTAATTTGAATCTAATAATTTATTAAACTCGCATATTTTATTTTTAAATTACATGTTTCGCTTCCAAAACGTCCTGTTTAGAAAACAAATCTTGTTTTGTCTATTACAAAATAACGTTGACAGCTAATTATACAAACATTTTAGCGTTAAAAATAACTACTAACTTCAAGCGATTTAAAACTATTTACACTAAATTAATTATAGTTCAATGTGGGTACAATAGAAATACAAGCGTATGTTTATACAAATACATACGTATTTAAACAAATACAAGCGTGTGTTCATTAAATAAATTATTGATTTCAAAATATCGTTATAAAACGGAAATGAATAATAGAATCTTAAATAACGAAGAAAATGAAGTGTTGAAACACGATTTTAAAATATATAACCTTAAATATCTCGGCAACTGAAAAACTTAATGGGGTCTCTACAAATTTTTAGACGGAATGCTATTGATTTACTCCAGCAATTGTTAGAGATAAGAAATCCATTTTTTCACAAAATGTTTTTTTTTCTCAAAATAGAAAAAGATATTCATTGAAAATTTTTCCCTGAATATTGTTGACAATTTAGCTTTATAGCTAATTTTTTCAACAGTTCAATTTTAAATATATATTTCTGAAATTAATTTTTAACATATCATTAAAAGTTTCCTCTACAAGGAAGCAAAATATAAAAATAGTGAATCGTAAAAATAACTGTCATTTTTCATTTACGATGTCGTAAACGCTATTCTAAATAGTATAAATTTCACCACAGATTCGAATTCAGTATGTATTGAAAAAGTCTTCGGAATGTTCAACAAAACTCTAATACTCGTTATTTTGGGTTGCGCCGTTGCATTTGTAAGTATTTAATTTTACTTTTATTACAATATTGCAATTACCTGTATTGCGATTAATATTCGTATTGAATTTATGTTTATGTATATGAGAAAAAAATATGTTTATACCAATAGATTTAAATTTCATTTTGACATTGAATAGACGTTAATAGAATAATAATCATGATTTTTATTAATATTATATCAGTTGCAGACCACATCAGCTGTACAAGCGCAATTTAACTCACGTGTAGGGGAGAACGGGGTATTGCCGGTCACCTAAGCAAACGTACTTGTTATTTCCACTTTCAAATTGTTTTCTTTAATTTTAAATAATTATTATGTTAGTTCAAACCATTGACTTTGAATATTTCTTATTGGTTTAATATAAAAATTTAAGATATCGAAACTATAAGTCAAAATAAGAAATAGCATTGTGACCGGATTCACCCCACATCAAAGGGTAATACCGGTCAGCTTTGGTACAATTCCAGTCACTATTAAAAAGTTACTTTTATAGCTGAAAAATATCTATAAATCAATTATATGAACCTTCACATAATCAATCGCATTATTATTCGCACTTATACAGTGAACTATGTAACATATAACCACTTCTTAATCAAAAAAACCCTTAAACAAAGTTGCCCTACCTGGGAATGCAGTGCAACGATTTTTTAGCCTCACTTTCGGGAGCGTCATATAAATAACATTGTGACCGGGATTACCCCAATTCTGCTTCGTAATTTAAATTAAAATGACAACAAAGCAATAGATTCGTACTCTATTTTCTTCTCTACTTCGTATTCTTAGATTGTTCAAATTAATAAAGCTGCAAAAAATTAATGCCTAAAGTAACAAATAATATGCATAAAAGCTTATTTTACAGACTACATTTCTTATAAGCAATGTAGGCCTAAACGTTGATTGTGTATTATTCCTTAATAAAACTGAATAGAAGGTTGTTTGAACATTAGATTAATCGCATTTTATGTTGCGTTTGATATAATATTCGAATTATTACCAAAAAATGTTTAGATTATTGAAAATAATGGACCTGCATTACCTTGATCTCCCCTATGTTTATTTAATATTACTACGTTACTATTCTCGTTTCTATTTTTACGATATTTCCTTATCATAGTTCTAATTATTTAAGACATTTATATTGATTTGTTTCCATTCCTGCTGTCTCTCCTACACCTATAAAATTGTAATTGATTTAGTGTAAAAGTGGTTGTATCCGATATATAATAATAAATAAATATACTATTACTTCATTATAAGTTTATAAAATAATAAATAAATAAATTTATAATAAAATTTTAGCTGTTCATTACTTCGAAGCACAAATAAGTATTTCTATATTTTGCTCCCGTATAGAGGAAACTTTTTAATAACTTTTGATAAATTAATTTCAGAAATACATATTTAAAAACCGTTGAAAAAATTAGCTATAAAGCAAAATTGACAACAATATTCAGTGAAATTTTTCAATCGATATCTTTTTTCTGTTTTGAGAAAAAAAACATTTTGTAAAGAAAATAGATTTCTTATGTCTAACAATTGCCGGAGTAAATCAATAGCATTCAGTCTAAAAATGTGTACAGAGCCCATTATGTATTTCAGCTGCCGAGATATTTAAGGTTATGTATATTAAAATCGTTTTCCAAAGTTCATTTTCTTCGTTATTTAAGATTCTTCTATTCATTTCCGTTTTATAACGATATTTTGAAATCAATAATTTATTTAATAAACATACGCTTGTATTTCTTGTGTACCCACATTGAACTACAATTTGTTCAGTGTAAATAATTTTAAATCGCTTGAAGTTAGTAGTTATTTTTAACGCTAAAATTTTTATATAATTAGCTATGAACATTATTTTGTAATAGACAAAACAAGATTTTTTTCTAAGCAGGTCATTTTGGAAACCAAACATGTAATTTTTTTTTAATATGTGAGTTTAATAAATTATTAGAATAAATTTCATTTTGGAAATATTAATTAAGTTAGAGTAAGCTAAGTGCTAATAAATAAGCAGCATTTTGCTTCCTCATTACCTTTATGGTTGTGATGATATTTGTTATGGTAAAAGAAAGTTTCACTAAAAAAATTTATAGAATCATGTTTTGAGACATTAGGATTCAAAATACACTATTATTAGTAAATTTCCGTACGGATGTGTGAGTATATGTGCGTTCGTGCGTACGTGCGGGCATGCGTGAGTACGTGTGTGCGTGCGTAAGTGCGTGTGTGTGCATGTGCGTGTGTGCGTGTGCGTGTACGTGTGCGTGTCCGTGAGTATGTGCGTGTCCGTGAGTATGTACGTGTGCTTGGGCGTGTGTGTGTGTATCTAGATAGATGTACATGAGTATTACTGAATATTCAGGGTCAAAATTAATGTTTCAGGGCTCATTTTTTTTTCTTTCTCTTTTAATGGAGGGCAACTGAAAAATAATTTTTTATTCAATATGTTTTTCTTATTTTTTGCGGTTTTTCGATTTTTAATTTTTAGTTTTCCGGTTTCTTGGTTTCAAAAAATTTTACCGATTCATTTTAAATGCAACAAATGAAAACAATAAATGATACCAAAGCACACGTTATTTGAGCTATTAATTACAAAGAGATATAACAAAATTAATTTTTTAGTACAAAAAATTTCATATTGGAACAATTAATTTAGTTTAAGAAAGTTAAGTGTCAATGAATTAGTAGCGGGTTTTCTTTTCTTTCAATAATCAAATGACTAAATAAATAATTCTAAATAGTATAGATTAGATACAACTACACCTTATAAATGTTTAATTTTAATTAAACTCAAAACTTACAAATTTCTAAAAAATTATTAGTCTGCGAACTGCAATAAATGTTAATCATAAAAAAAACAAAATTATTCTCAGGTTCCGGATACACAGATATATCAAGATCAATTTGATTCAGAAAGTAATTTTAATTCTAAGCTGTCACATTTTTATGATGACGTAAGCACAAGAACTAGTTATTTTTCGAACATCCTCGGCAAAGCAACGAGCGACGATATGGCGAAGAGATTGATGAACATAAGTGACCAGTTCGATAACCTGAATAGTGAGATAATACCAATCATATCGGATCAGAGCAGTACATTAGCGGCAGGTTTCAGTAAGAGTCAACGGACGATACTAAAACTAATACAGAGAGCTTCAAAACTACAAAAAGATATTGAATTTCGGCACAGTAACCTCCGTAAATTACAAAATGATGCTGAGCTGGCAGTACAGTCGCTAGAGTAAATTTATATAGCTTGTAGCAAGATTCTTCGATTAAAATTATGAAGAAAGTCCTAATAATTGATATCTGTGAAATAATGTATTTTACGATGTAACATTCTTTACTAGCAAGTAAAATGTGTAACTTAAGAATGAATGCAGTATTCATACTGTTATTTTAATAAAAAAGATCCGACTTTTTAATAATCTAAAATTCTTCTTTTTACTCCCCAAAAAGAAAGCATTGTTTGATAAAAAAAATTGGGATTTTTTACCCTACAAATATTTTAACTAACTTGCTGATACCGACTATACTACTTCCAAAACTAAATTTTGCATGGATATCTGTTATCCACATATAGGCAGCGCTTTAAGCACCTTCTTTAAACAAAAAAAAATATTTTTTTACCACACTTCTTAAAAGAAAAAACAAAGAAAATGAGCCCTTGAACATTAATATTGACCATTAATATACAGAATCATACTGACCCATACACACATACACATGCACACACACGTATGCACGCACGCACGTACAAACATAAGTACACACACGCATACACACAACACACACACACATACGTACACACGTACGTATATAGGCACGCACACACACGATCTTTCTACTTTCTTCCTTTCTTTTATTCTTTTTTTCCAATATAAATTCATTATTTCAGGCTACACGCTGAAACCGTATCCCGTTTAGATTCTGTTGGACTATTTTGGACAATGTCAAAAAAAATTTCATTTGTAACGTGCTTCCAATAACCAAGCTTGCTGTAGCAAAATCGCAGCAATACTTGCTTTATCAGAATTGCTATAAATTTGCTATAAAGTTGCATTCAAGCCGCGATTAGGTTCAGACCAATGTCACGACTTAACGTAAAATTGCTGGAAAATTCATAGCAAGTAGTTGTCGCAAATCTGTTGTCAAATAAGGACTCAGATTGTCTGCAATTTGTTATCATTATATGCTGCACAATTTTCTATGTAGTTCCATTTATAATAAATATATTAGTTTTCAGAAAAATTATAGCAAAATACACACAATTTTTGCTGCCGTATAATAGCATAAATTGCTTACATTTTATTTTCAATTTGCAATCATAAATCTAATTTTCATTTATTTCAAATTAGTTTACGCTAATTAGTACAAAAAAAATTAAAATATTGCAAAAGTTTATCAATATGTGTCAAAGTAATCTTCGATCCAATACTTCATAATTACAGGTAATCAAATCCTTTATTCCATTTTTCTTTTCATTTTGACAAAAAAAAACTAGGTATGAAAAGTTAGTTTTTACATGACATGTGAGAAAGTAGACAGATAAATTAATTTCAAAAGTCTTTGATTAATCTCGAATAATTATTTAAAATTGAGGTCGATAATAAAGATCTCTGTATAAAATTCTATTAAAAGAAACGGCATATACTATGCCCAGAGATGAGTATAGCCTACTTATCTTTGCTTATGCTACCACCACTGTCTCCGGCGGCTCTCGTGGCTGCATTCGTTGCTGCGTTCACGGCAGCAACGTCCGGCGGATATGAGGATGGCGACCTAACAAACTTTTACCAGATGATAGCACGGTGAAATAAGATACGCTAGTAGTATAACAAGACGGGTTCTGGGTCACTTCGGTTCTGGGTCAAGTGTCCCAGAACCCGCATAGGGTTTCTGCGTAACCCCCCCCCCCCCGCCAACCATCTGCCACAGAACCGGTGCGGTGTTTCTGGGTCCTCACCGTTGGGTTCCTCCGCCTGGCCACCTCCCGCAGCGCCACCCTACCGCTGGAGCCCGCACCACCTCCCGGTCGCTAAGCCCGGACCTGCACGCGTGACTCCGCAACGCCACCTGGCCGCCTAGCATGAATCCCATAATGCAAAGCCCGATATGCGTATCGAGACCTGCAGGCGCGAGACTACGCCTTTCCCGAAAGTGATTTTGTATGTGCGTGAGCCTGAGCGCGTGTGCGTGTGCGTATGCGTGTGCGTGTCTGTGTATGTGTGTTTGCTAAAATCTACCTTACCGACCGAGAACGGAAGTTTTCTGCCGCCGCCAAGTGTTGATTGACTATTACACCAAATTTAAGGAGAAGGATGAGGGCCTTATCCGTCGCCCTCACCTCTGAGGTACAGCCACAACTGCAACTTGTAGATACCTCTCCATCAACCTTCAACTCCTTATTCACTCCATATGTGACTCTCCTAACTCCAATAGAGTACTGCTCTCCTTAAAGAACTGTTTCATGAGTCTTACGTTGTGCAGAGCACAACAAGATCTACATGCTCCATTGTGATGAGAACAAACTGTTATTAGCTTTATTCTATCTCAAGGACGAAATTCTAGTTCTGCTATATCACAAACATCGAACTAGAACTTAAAGCGCTCAAACCATTTCTTCTTGAAAAATCCTATTACAAGTACCTTGGTAGCGTTGCGTAAGGCTCCTCGAAGTATCTCACCGACCTGGATATAAGGATAATCACCCGAATACCAAGATAATCTGTGATAGTTGTACTTCAACCATAGGTTTTCTGCTCTATACTTGTTATTGAGCTTGCGCCAATTATATGATACTTTGAAGAGACGCACTTGAGGTTCACTGTTCTCATCGTTGTGAGGAAGTATCACCAACTCCTTGAGGATAAAGTCTTCGACGGGCTGCTTGAAGCCTTGTATGTCCACCAAGTACTGCATCTCGAAGAGGAATGATTCCTTCTTACTTAAGACTCCTCTTTATATCAGAATCAAAACCACCTCTAGCATTAACCCCCACCACTATCCCGCAGCGTCACCTAACGGCTGAACAGTAGGCACCTTTCACGCAAGTGAGAGAGAGTGACAGAGAGAGAGGGAGAGTGTGTATGTGTGTGTGTATGTGTGTATAAGTATGTGTATGCGGGTAAGTGTGTAAGTGTGTATGTGAGTGTGTGTGTGTGTGTGTGTGTGTGTGTGTGTGAGAATCCACCTCACCGACCGATAACCGCAGTTTTTTGCCGTCGGTAAAGTTATGCAAGTTGCCGCTAACACGTGCGCGGGTCTGTCTAGACTTGCACAGCTGAGAGAGGCTGCTCATGCCGCTATAGTTCTCCCCACTCCTCCGCTGAGAGCAAGCGAGGCTCGTGAGAATCTAGTCGAACGTAGAGACGAGGACTAGTGTTGTTGTTGTGAAGATCTCATTGATGGAAATTCCACTCGAACGTCTAGAGTACATGTATAGTCCTGGAAGAATAATGTGTAGATTATTCATGCTTACCTTTAACGTGGAAGCGTGAAGGCCTTGACCAACGGCTCACCTGTGAGGTTCTCCGCTTAGCATAACCTCTCCATAGACTTCCTCTTTATGGTTTCTTATAAAGAAGACCCCCCAGTGAACACACTTGACAGATGTTTTCAACGAAAAAAAAGTTAGAGGATTGACCGAGATTTGAACCCGGATCGTCAGCTTGGAAGTCTGATCCCTAATCCACTAAGCCACTGGGGGCTCTGTCTTTCTCTCTATTTTTGAACATTCGAATATTCACACATCTGTGCACACCTGTGAGTATTTATATAAGAGGAATCCTAACCTTAAAACTTATTTTCGATGATCAAGAAACTCGATGGTAATCATGCAATCTACCATACCGACGATTGGTATTATCAATAAAAAAAGCGCGGTAAATTCAAATTACAGATAATTTTTCACATTACCGACCATTTATTAATAGCAAATGTATTGACCCATACAAAGGGCGCTGCAAAATGGCAGTAAATTAAAAATTTTTTTTCACATTGATGCGAATAATTTTGACTTATCGACATATAACAGCAGTTGTTCCGTGAAAATATGAAAAGATGGTGGAAAGTTTTTAAATCAACGACTACATCAGTATACGTATCCTACATCACGTAATTCGTTGAAGATAAAGTTGATCTCGTCATTATGAATTCCACATAAATTTTTAGTCACAATTACTCGGAGACGATCGACTAACACATTAGGATCACTCCAATCATCAAATTCGTATTTTCGATCTCTCTTTTTTTTTTACAATTCTCATATGAATCATCGATATCCTTGGAATCTAGAACCAAAATTTGATTGTAATATTGGTGAATTAGTAGCAATCATATGATTACTATAATAAGTGTATGGAATAGATTCATCTACAGGGGTTCGTGGAGAATTGTTAGCCAGATATTTTTCATTAACCTGAGATTCTTCATCTTCCGCCTCACTACTCACATCAGAAGTTTCACAATTTTTATAGGAATTGTGAATCTTCTCTTTTGGAGTCTATGATGTGGTATTTTTACCGATATGGAATATGTCCATACAACTCATTATTATTTTATTGATACGCCAATACTATAATTTTATTACTCGAAATTTTCCCTATAGTCGACTCCTCGTATCTCGATAGGAGGTTTGCTGACCGAACGCCTGGACAGACGGCGCAACCCACGGAGATCCAATCTCGAGTTATCTCATCTGACATCCGCTCCGCCATGAAAGAACGCGATAGAGCTTATAAGAGAGCGCGTGACAGGGGACACCAACTTACTGAATATCGAGCTCTGCGTGCAAGGGTCCTACAAATGCTTCGAAATTCAAAAAACACTTATTATGCTAACGAAATAGCCAGAGCACAACGCTCAAATCGTCTATGGAGTTCTCTCAACAGGCTAGGCATAACATCCTCTCGATCAACCTCGCCTTTTTCGCTCTTTTCACACAATGATATCAATAATCATTTTGCATCCGTCGCCAACGCATCTAGATCATCTCCTGCACTTCCACTACCACCCCTCCCCTCAGCTCCGTCTCATATACATTTACTAACTTTCTCTAACATCACCCCCAGTGATATCTCTGAAGCACCTGCACGAAGCACGCGGGTGCAAACGATTGATGGGGGGACAATGCACAGTAAAAACATTAAAAGCGGTAATACGGAGCTCATTATTTCAAACATTTTTCGACGGTGATATCTCTAAGCGTGTTGACGTCGCACACGCGATACTGTGCCGTGTCCTTCCATCAACACGAAAAATTGATATAATAGGCACACGCCTGCTTCGGTCAGAAGAATCGACAGCTGCGGCATTAGCAGATACAAATAGCGAACGTAGAAGGTCACCATGGGTTGTTACCCTTTCCAGCAGTGCGTTAGGCGAGAAAATAATGCGAGCCAAAAAGCTTATCACTGGCTTTCATGCTAGAGATGTCGACATTGCAGCTCTTGACCAGGACACAAGGGATGAGATTATAAATGGGAAAATTTTTATAAATGAATTGTTAACAAAAGAATGTTTTATTAAATACAGAAGTCTCAAGGCCCTTGCGATGAGACTTAATTTTAAATATGTTTGGCATAGAGGGGGCCGTTTCCTGGTGAAGAGGCGCGATGGCGATGTCTCTCATGAATTTTCATCTGCGGCTGATTTACAGACAATAGTGGCATCATATGCCATTAATCAACCATCTCAAACTGTAAATACTGTAAAAAAACTGTTGATAATGAAATCGTAATTGATAAAAATGTAATTCCGTCAACTGCTGCAAAAAATTGACTATCCGCAGACACTGCTGGGGGGGTTCACTGTAAGGGACTGAGGGCAGGTTTTGTCAATGTTACCTCACTGAAGGGGCACATTGGCATGATTAAACAACACCTTTCAGCTCGTCCTGCCTACCATCTCTTTGGGGTTGCTGAGTCGCACCTTGACCCTGATGTTG
This sequence comes from Gastracanthus pulcherrimus, assembly GCA_949152435.1. Taxonomy (NCBI): domain Eukaryota; kingdom Metazoa; phylum Arthropoda; class Insecta; order Hymenoptera; family Pteromalidae; genus Gastracanthus; species Gastracanthus pulcherrimus. The sequence continues at coordinate 161,327,137 of OX424573.1, read as the reverse complement.
GGAGTGATCTCATTCAGATCGATGACTACTCACTACTTAGACTTGATCGCAACAAACTAGGGGGCGGGCTAGTCCTGTACATTCATAACACTTTCAAGGCCAATTTACTATGCAGCTCTCCAACAACACAGGAGGGCAGGCCATTTATACCTGAATATTTAATGTGCAGTGTTCAGCAGGGCAGCCTTCCCCCCGTCTTTGTTGCTTTAATATACAGACCACCACACGTACCGTTTTTACAGGGCTCTGACTTAATAGACAAACTGACGATACATACTCAAGACTTTAGTCACAAAATTATTATGAGAGATCTGAATGCGAACCTACTCGGAACGTCAGCCGATGCGAAATTTGTTAGACGGTTGGCTGATGATCTTAACCTTCAAATAATTGATCATGGTGCGACTCATCATCTCACGGATTCTCACACGTGGATTGATGTGATCTTGACAGATAATAATGACGTTGTACTGAGCAGGGACAATCGGCCGGCGCCTATTCCCAGTCATCATAACATCATAGAGGTCGAGATTGGGGTCGAAACTGCTGCATCCCCTGTGGTTGAATCTTTCAGCTACAGGGATTTTAAATCGATCCAGCAAGACGACCTCCTGTCTCACCTAGCTGACTGTGATTGGTCGCGGATCGATGGTCCCGCGGCGGGTGTTGACAGTCAATTAGAGTGCTTCAGTGTCAACCTCATGGCTGTGATAGATAAAATTGCACCGTTAAAAGAATTCATGCCGAAAAAGAAAACAAATCCACCATGGGTTGATGCTGAACTAATACATCTTTACAAAAAACGTGACTCAGTACGAAGACGCTATGCGCGGACCAATGACGACAGACTGTAGCGGGAGTATCAGGGCCTTGCAGCTGAAGCTGAATTACGAACGAAGGAAACAAGGGAAAGATTTTTACAAAATAAAATTTCTGAAGCGATTGATAATAAGAAAGATATCTGGAAAGAGCTCAAGGCTCTGGGCCTTCTGCCAAAGACAAGAGAGGAGCTTCATGGTTTCTCACCGGAAGAGCTCAATGCCCACTTTGCAGGGGTGTCGATCTCCCAAAATGAGGGTGATGAAGAACTTGACAACGTCCTGACCACTGCCAGTGATGACGGTTTTGTTTTCCGAGAAGTCAGCTTCTCGGACGTGGTTCTGGCTGTTGCCCACTTCTCATCACAAGCCAGAGGGGAAGACGGCATTCCCCAAAGTATAGTGGTTAAGGCTCTTCCGTTTGTGGGAGATCATATTGTTAAGATCTTTAACTCCTCTCTGTCCAGTGGCATTTTTCCGGGAACTTGGAAGGGAGCTCAGTTGGTGCCTTTGAAGAAGAAGCCTGTCCCATCTACGGTGTCAGATTTCCGACCAATTGCCCTACTGAGTTTCCTTTCTAAGGTCCTTGAAAAAATCGTACACGACCAAATAACTGACTTCTTACGAGAAAATAATACTTTGGACCCGATGCAGACTGGTTTTCGATAGAATCACAGTACACAGACAGCACTACTGAAACTGACGGAAGACATAAGATCAGGCATTAACAACAACAAAAAACTATTGACTATTTTGTTAATGTTTGATTTTAGCAAAGCATTCGACACCATCTCACACACTAAACTGCTGCGTAAGCTGATGCGCATGGGATTCTCCAGGAGTGTTCTCCTGTGGCTTAAGTCATATATTATGGGGAGACGACAGAAAGTCGTCACAATCACAAACGGGGATTCAGGTTGGCTAACCACCAATCTTGGCGTTCCACAGGGCTCAGTCCTGGGACCCCTGATTTTCAGCCTGTACATAAACGACTTACAAGACGCACTCGACTTAGATGGTGTCGAACACATACTTTACGCTGACGACTTGCAAACCTACACACAAGTGACCCTGAAGAGTCTTCGTGATGGTATCGGTCGCATGTCGGCTGTAGCACAAGCAGTGTCGAACTGGGCAACGTCAGCTGGCCTGCGCCTCAATGTCGGCAAGACAAAGGCGATCATTTTTGGATCTGATCACAACATCAAACAGGTTCAGAACCTTGACTTGCAAGGCATTGAGATAAAGACCGGCGTACACGTTCCCTTTGTCGATACAGTCACCAACCTCGGCATGGTGATGTACGGAGGGTTGACATGGAAGCCGCAACTGAATGCGGTCAGTAGAAAAGTAAATAGGGCTCTGTATAGCTTAAAACTTTTCCGTTCAAGCACCACAGAGATACTGAGGAAGCAGCTGGCATGTGCACTGGTACTACCTCACTTAGACTATTGCTCAGTGGTTCTTCTTGATGTGTCAGGGGAGCTCCAGACACGACTACAACGTCTACAGAATGCATGTGTGAGATACATATGTGGTATTAGGCGAGATGAGCATATCACCGCCTACAGGTAAAAACTGGACTGGTTAGATCTGAAGGTGAGGAGGGAGTATTTTATGGGGCTGCTGCTTTACAAAGCGGTTGTCATGCGGCAGCCACCGTATCTTACTGCCCTCTTTGAAAAAAACCAGCTCTTTGAAGCCAGGACTTCAAGTGAGGGTGATATGAAAGAGCTCTCGGTTCCGGGGTCGCGCATCGATAAGGGCCTTTTCTCATTTAGAGTTCAAGGTGCGCACCTCTGGAATTCGCTCCCGAGCAGTGTGAGGTGCCTGCCATCTTTTTGTAAATTTAAAACGGCGTTTAGCAGGTACCTTAAGCAATTACATGGTGAAGAGAATGTACAGAGGTGAATCGAATATTTATTTAAGCTTTTTATTTATTTTGAATTATTTATTTATTTAATTTATTTATTTACTTAAATTTATTTATTTATTTATTTAATTTATTTATTTACTTAAATTTATTTATTTATTTATTTAATTTATTTATTTACTTAAATTTATTTATTTATTTATTTAATTTAATTATTTATCTGGTTTATTTATTTATTTAATTTAATTATTTATCTGGTTTATTTATTTATTCGACGTATTTATTTATTAATTTATTTATTTATTTATGAAATATGTTTAGTGTTAGTTAGGTGTGAATGTATTTATTAGCGTGATTGTTAAAGTGTCATGAATGAGTGTGTTTTAAATCTAGACGTGATAGTATACGCAAAAATTTAGCAAAGTATGTATATGTATTCTTTTATATTTATATGTTATCTCTATTGTATTTATTTTTTATTTTATGTATTATTTTTTGACGAAGCGTTTTCTGTGATATCTAACTGTGACTAATTCATTACATTTAAATTTTATAAACTGACGAATTGATAAAGTGAATTATTATTTTAATAAGAAATGCAATAAGTGAAAGTTAAGATAACAATTATATTAAATCGACTGATATTTTTAATTATAACTACATGTACATGAAATTGTAAGATTTTGTCTTTTGATGAATAAAAAGTATATCTATCTATCTATCTATCTATCTATCTCTCTCTCTCTCTCTCTATCTCTCTCTCTCTCTCTCTCTCTCTCTTTCAGGCCGCCGCAACCTGTAACATAAAAGGACTCGACATCTTTTCCGTCGTTGCCGCTTCCTCGTGCTGCTCAGCTTTCCTAGGCTATGTCTGCTGAGTCGGCTGCTGCTGCTATAGTGTGTTTGTGCTGGAGTTGTGTATATGGGTGTTGCGCCGTCGATCTCCCCCGTGAAACATAACATAATAACGTGCGCGATTAATACGCTTTAAAATTAATAATAATTCTAATAGCGTGCGTTCGGTGGTTTCGTGTGTGCGTGATTCCGTCCGTCTATATGTTTATCCCCCCAATTAATAATAACAAATCGTGCTTAATATCCCTACTTAACCCTACCTACATACTTTAACCTAACCTTATTTCTTTCTCTATTTCTTTTCTTGTGGCATTTTACATGTCACAAGTCTCTTGGGACTTGATAGGTGAGGATTCATTCTGCAGCTAACGTCTTTTCACCTAGATCATATCAAGATTATGATCATTCTTCTGTATATCATCTGACAATACTGTATTACTATGTTGAAATCCATTCCTACTTTTATATTATGAAATGGGGTCAGTCGTAGATTCTTTCTTCTTCTCGAAACGATAACTATCCTGATTAGCAGACTTAAATATTGGAGCAATAAAGATATTGAATTTATTACTCTTTAAACTACGAATCGACTAATCTGCGTGGTAGCCTTTCTTATTTGCACTCGTAGCTTTGAGTATACTATGATAGTTTGTAAAATCTACAGGACTGATATTATTTTCATTGGGGTTTTTTTTAATAGTAATTCAACCAACCCTTCAGTTATAGGATGTCTTATATCGTTTACTTTGACATGAGAATTTTCAGACTCAATAGATGAATTACCCAACATTAGCTTATTTTCTTGCTTATACATTCCATACACAGTATCAAGGTATCTTTTACAATTTTGATTTAGCTTCCTAAGATACTTATGAATGACAGCCAGCATAATCTGCTCATTGTTGAATGAAATATCTCGATCAGAATTGTGAATATCTTGAGTTGTAACATTAATGTTCTCAGACATCATATGCTTGATGCCTCTATCAGTAGCGAGATTTTCAAGCGGATTAATGATTGATCCTAAAGAATTCGACTATACACTTGCACTACTCCGTCTTAGAGATTTACATTTACTCATGATACCCTCTCACGATTTACGAAGAATATCCTCTCGTAGGTTTTACATGTTGTCGCTTTAACAGCTTAGAGTGGAATGATGTTTATTTTAAAAGCAAGCGCTCTATTTATAGCAAAATCAACATGTTAGCATAAATACAGTGACATAAATTTGTCACTCAATAAAATAAAAAACCCACACTATGACATAAATTTGTCACTCTATGACATAAAAGTGTCACCTATGACATAAATTTGTCACTCTATGACATAAAAGTGTCACCTATGACATAAGAATGTCACTCTATGACATAAATTTGCACTCTATGACATAAATTTGTCACTGTATGATAATAATATGTTCCGGATCAGGTTAAATAAAGTAGAAACCGAGGTATATGTGGCAATAAAATGTTTATTTATTGCCCTTGACAATTACAGCGAGGTGAGGGGGGATGTTTCCTTTAGGCGATCCGCGGAGCGACTGCCAGTCGCTCGAGAGAATGAGAGCAAAAGCTACGCTTCCGTAATCTAGCAATTTCTAACGTAAGCCCTGATTGGATAGCTAGCTAAAACAAAGAAGCTTCGGAGCTAACGTATACATTCAAATTAGCCGCGGAGTATATAATACATAGGATAGGAACAAAGTATATAATTCCAACGCAAACATTCCGCCCACCTCGTTTTCATATAAGACGACATAACAATCTTTGGAACTCATCCTTTAACAAAAAAAAGAGTATAACAAACGTGTAACATCTTGTTGATTGCGTCAAAAAAATTTTAATAATTAAATTTAATGAATTTAAATAATTAGAAATTTAATATTTCTCAAATATCATCTATCTTCAAAATAATCTATCTTCAAACTTGAACGCCGATATCGTCTTCTTGACTAGCTTCGCTGTCCACCAGTTTGACCAATTTACTAATCGGCCACCATAACGTGGTAGTGGAGGTGTGTAGAGAGACAACCCTCACTAGGTGGTCCTGACCTGGATAGACCTCTATCACTCGGGCCAGCGGTCACCTTGTGGGCGCAGTCGTCTCATGCCGGATTAGCACAACATCACCGAACTTGTACGAGAGCTGATCATCCTTTCATTTGGTACGGCGTTGCAGTTGGTGCAAGTAATCATCCGACCAATGATCCCAGAAGCGCTGATTCAATTGGGACATGCGCCGCCACCGCTGCATAGGAGTCAACTTTTCCTTGGTGATTCTAGGCTCTGAAATGAAAAGAGACGATTACCCAACAAGAAAATCCGCCGGACTTAATACGAATAAATATGTGGCATCTTCTGTAAGGGGCATTATAGGCTGAGAGTTCAGGCAAGCTTCCACTTGACAGAGTAGGGTCGCGAATTCCTCAAAGGTGAGGATTGTATGTTTGATAAGTCATTTTAGTTGGTGTTGGGTCGACTTGACCGCAGCTTCCCAAATGCATCCGAAATGGAGAGCGCCGGGAGGGTTGACACTCCAAACTGTCCTACAATCTTGCAACGCTGGACTTACCGCGTTCAAAAGATCGCAACCAAGGGCGTACATCCTACGTAGCTCAGCGTCAGCGCCTATAAAATTAGTACCCTGATCGCTCAATAGAGAAGAACATGGACCACGACGTGAGACAAATCGTTTAAACGCAAATGGACAGCTTTGGTACAAAGAAAAACGAAAACTACGAAATATCCTTTGTAGGATTTATGACCCCGGTGACGCGATGTACGCAGCAGATATGGACCTGCATAATCGATTCCCGCTCGAGAGTATGGACGAGCTGGCTGGACACGATCGGCAGGTAAATCATCCATCTTTTGTTGCGATTGTATCGCATTAAAACGTCTGCAAATAACGCATTGTCGTACAAAGGCTCTTACTTTCAGCTTTCCTTTGATGATCCAGAACATTCCACAAGTGCAAGCTAACATGAATTGTATACCACCATGAAACGTCAAGTGATGACAATAAGCAATGACCAGCTGCGTAAAACGACTATCAGCGGGCAATATGACCGGAAACTTCTCATCTTCGCTCAACACGGAGTTTTTCAAACAACCGCCCACCCTGATCACTCCACATATCCAAACAGGGTTCAATCCTTTCATGAAATGAGATTGAGTAAGCTCCTGATCGTTTTGAAGAACGTCAATTTCCACATTAAAATGTTGATGCTGAGTAAGCCTGCTCCATATCAGCTTGACCTGACTCACTTCCTCTCCTCGTATAGCAATTGTAGTAGGTACTGGAAAATCTCTTAAAATGGGAGACATTTTCCAAGAAAATGAAGTTTTATTCAAAGAGTTACGGATGAACCGCAAGATGTATATAGTAATTCTAATCAATTTACTTACTGACGAGTATTCCTAAATCAACGGCCATAATTCATAGGATTTTCTGTCTGAAGCAACTATTTGTACGGATTAAATTTTCAATTCTACCCTCACGTTTGACTGCGCCTCAGAAGGAACTAAATCAATATCATGTACGCGACTCCAATCTAATGAATGCTTGACTACACGCTTAGGACCCTTCCAAAGCGGATCATTTTCAATTAGCTCGCTAGCAAGGCAACCACGCAAAGCTATATCAGCTGGATTCTTAGCTGAGTTTATGTGATTCCAATAAGCATCAGCAACTAATGAAAGAACGTCAGAACATCTATTCCCGATGAATGACGACCATCTTGAAGGAATGTCACCAAACCAATAAAGAACATCCTTGAAATCAGACCACAGATGCACTTCGAGTGGAGCTAAACGTAAAATATCGACAAACCTTCGTGCTAGCCTAGCAATCAGCTGTGCTGCACACAACTTTTGCCTAGGGATCGATAAAGTTTTAATAGGAGCTACTTTGGTTTTGAAACCTAATAAATAAACCTTAGCCTTCTCGTCTAGAACCCGCAGATAAACAACACCTGCAAATGCCAATTTCGAGGCGTCGACAAAACCATCCAACTCATAACTCTAACTGAATCAATGAAACAAACTCAGACGGCTGTTGCCGTTGTGACATTTATTTTTTATTATTTATTTATTTATTTATTTATTTATTTATTTATTTATTTATTTACTTACTTACTTACTTACTTACTTACTTACTTACCTACCTACCTACCTACCTACCTACCTACCTACCTACCTACCTACCTACCTACCTACCTACCTACCTACCTACCTACCTACCTACCTACCTACCTACCTACCTACCTACCTACCTACCTACCTACCTACCTACCTACCTACCTACCTACCTACCTACCTACCTACCTACCTACCTACCTACCTACCTACCTACCTACCTACCTACCTACCTACCTACCTACCTACCTACCTACCTACCTACCTACCTACCTACCTACCTACCTACCTACCTACCTACCTACCTACCTACCTACCTACCTACCTACCTACCTACCTACCTACCTACCTACCTACCTACCTACCTACCTACCTACCTACCTACCTACCTACCTACCTACCTACCTACCTACCTACCTACCTACCTACCTACCTACCTACCTACCTACCTACCTACCTACCTACCTACCTACCTACCTACCTACCTACCTACCTACCTACCTACCTACCTACCTACCTACCTACCTACCTACCTACCTACCTACCTACCTACCTACCTACCTACCTACCTACCTACCTACCTACCTACCTACCTACCTACCTACCTACCTACCTACCTACCTACCTACCTACCTACCTACCTACCTACCTACCTACCTACCTACCTACCTACCTACCTACCTACCTACCTACCTACCTACCTACCTACCTACCTACCTACCTACCTACCTACCTACCTACCTACCTACCTACCTACCTACCTACCTACCTACCTACCTACCTACCTACCTACCTACCTACCTACCTACCTACCTACCTACCTACCTACCTACCTACCTACCTACCTACCTACCTACCTACCTACCTACCTACCTACCTACCTACCTACCTACCTACCTACCTACCTACCTACCTACCTACCTACCTACCTACCTACCTACCTACCTACCTACCTACCTACCTACCTACCTACCTACCTACCTACCTACCTACCTACCTACCTACCTACCTACCTACCTACCTACCTACCTACCTACCTACCTACCTACCTACCTACCTACCTACCTACCTACCTACCTACCTACCTACCTACCTACCTACCTACCTACCTACCTACCTACCTACCTACCTACCTACCTACCTACCTACCTACCTACCTACCTACCTACCTACCTACCTACCTACCTACCTACCTACCTACCTACCTACCTACCTACCTACCTACCTACCTACCTACCTACCTACCTACCTACCTACCTACCTACCTACCTACCTACCTACCTACCTACCTACCTACCTACCTACCTACCTACCTACCTACCTACCTACCTACCTACCTACCTACCTACCTACCTACCTACCTACCTACCTACCTACCTACCTACCTACCTACCTACCTACCTACCTACCTACCTACCTACCTACCTACCTACCTACCTACCTACCTACCTACCTACCTACCTACCTACCTACCTACCTACCTACCTACCTACCTACCTACCTACCTACCTACCTACCTACCTACCTACCTACCTACCTACCTACCTACCTACCTACCTACCTACCTACCTACCTACCTACCTACCTACCTACCTACCTACCTACCTACCTACCTACCTACCTACCTACCTACCTACCTACCTACCTACCTACCTACCTACCTACCTACCTACCTACCTACCTACCTACCTACCTACCTACCTACCTACCTACCTACCTACCTACCTACCTACCTACCTACCTACCTACCTACCTACCTACCTACCTACCTACCTACCTACCTACCTACCTACCTACCTACCTACCTACCTACCTACCTACCTACCTACCTACCTACCTACCTACCTACCTACCTACCTACCTACCTACCTACCTACCTACCTACCTACCTACCTACCTACCTACCTACCTACCTACCTACCTACCTACCTACCTACCTACCTACCTACCTACCTACCTACCTACCTACCTACCTACCTACCTACCTACCTACCTACCTACCTACCTACCTACCTACCTACCTACCTACCTACCTACCTACCTACCTACCTACCTACCTACCTACCTACCTACCTACCTACCTACCTACCTACCTACCTACCTACCTACCTACCTACCTACCTACCTACCTACCTACCTACCTACCTACCTACCTACCTACCTACCTACCTACCTACCTACCTACCTACCTACCTACCTACCTACCTACCTACCTACCTACCTACCTACCTACCTACCTACCTACCTACCTACCTACCTACCTACCTACCTACCTACCTACCTACCTACCTACCTACCTACCTACCTACCTACCTACCTACCTACCTACCTACCTACCTACCTACCTACCTACCTACCTACCTACCTACCTACCTACCTACCTACCTACCTACCTACCTACCTACCTACCTACCTACCTACCTACCTACCTACCTACCTACCTACCTACCTACCTACCTACCTACCTACCTACCTACCTACCTACCTACCTACCTACCTACCTACCTACCTACCTACCTACCTACCTGTGAGTGATAAAGCAGCAAAAGTTGGCGCTGCTTTATCTCGATTGATGCCAAATGTAGGAGGGCCAACGCAAGGTAGAAGGTTGCTCTTAGTCAGTGTAATCACATCGATTATGTTGTACGGGGCTCCTATATGGGCAGATGCCATGTTAGTGAAAACGTACGCAAACAAGCTGTCGACTGTATACAGACGAAGTGCACTTAGGGTCGCGTCTGCTTATCGTACGGTATCAAATGAGGCTGCCTGTATTATAGC